>JBBMOI010000015.1:8707500-8755000 GCA_038088405.1 Porites divaricata | reverse complement strand
GGGCACGCACCAGACGACGTTTACTCCACTTACGAGCCAGGAGGTCGTCGAATCGGAGAGCGAGGACGTATTCATTACACCGAAGACACCTTGTTACGAGCCCTCATTTGATGAAAGCATTTTCACAGGCTCTTCACCGTTACTGGGGCGAGCACCCTAACCTGACAACTGACCCGCGAAGCGAGCAAGACTCGAGAGAAGCCAAACGACCAAGGGACAGAAGCGGGTGATTAGCTTTTTTAGTTCGCAGAAACGTGTAACGAAGTAGGATCAGCTTAAGTGCCCGTACATGCAATTTATAGCTAATACTAAGTTAAACTAAATTGAAGACCTTTACGCCACAGAACACTTGTACCATTAATGCTATATTGTCAGTTTCAAATACCACGTCATTTTTGCTTTTTTTGCACGACGCTCTGTAATGGCATGGTCATGCCGAGAAAGTCAGTCATTAAATATGTCATATTGACGCTATGGTTCTAGCTTACATTGTCA
Organism: Porites divaricata; assembly: GCA_038088405.1. Taxonomy (NCBI): domain Eukaryota; kingdom Metazoa; phylum Cnidaria; class Anthozoa; order Scleractinia; family Poritidae; genus Porites; species Porites divaricata. The sequence continues at coordinate 8,754,505 of JBBMOI010000015.1, read as the reverse complement.
CTTCTTTCTATAGTTGTTTCTCGCATTTTATGTGGGGCTACATTTTGCAATCATTCATTTATTTGAATCCAACAATTTAAGATAGCTACAGCTTGAGTTCATTCATTAAGTAGGACCTATTCAAAGCTTCCGAGATTTTGAATGGGATCCAAATCTTCGAGGGGCTCGGCCCAGAAGAGGGTTAGCTGTTCTTCCCTTTTGGAACTGAAATTCGGGATCTGTTAGAATTGCTTTCCATTGCCCAAATCCGTGACGCTTAAGTCCAGCTTTAAGAAATCTGTCTTCCTCGGCGGTGAACATTAAACTCTTCCGTCGCACGCTTGTTTCTGTCACTCTGAACGCATTTTCTCGTCTCAATTTTGGCACTCCTACCAAAGGCTCGCGTGTTGCATCTGAAATTACGTCTTCTCCGTCATTAGAAGACTAATCGGTTTTGCCAACATCTTGTTCTTGTGAAAAACTTGAATTCTCAGAGCCTATAGCGTACGTCCATTTCTAGCTCTTATCCCCTCTGTAGTCTTTCCAAAAATGCATGTGCTTTGCTGGCGACTTCGCGAGATCGCCGTTTTTGATAGTGAACTCTTGCCACAACAGAGCTGTGTTTCTGGTCCTCGGAGATCGCATCTTGCGCGCTGCTGTTAAGAGTTCTAGAGCTTGCCGTCTCCACTATTTGGCGGTAGCGAGTTGGGTGAACATACTTGCCTGTTGCATCGAACACCAATTTACTCATTACTTCTCCTAGCTTGTTTTGTTGTCCACCATTTCTCGTGACCAAAACATAATCACAGTTAGGTTTGAGAAGTGGGCGAATGTGGTTGATGTAGCCTTCTAGGACTTGCATACTGGTGTCTGTCAGGAAAAGAGAATCAAAGCCATACTTTCCAGCTGTCTTGAACAGTTTCTGGTCTATGAATCCGCCATTCGTCTTAGCTTTCTCGACCATTTCTACGGTTAGATATTGGTATGTCATCGGGCGTGAGCCTTTGACCTTGATAAACAAATAGACGGCCAGAAATTTGGTAGCAAACGATAATTCCAGAGGCGAAACAGTATCTGGTTTATCCCTGCATGTTTTAAGCACGCTCTCGTAGCGCGGCAAGTAACGCCCCACCGTCTCTAAGAGCTCTTCCATTGTGGCCCAGTGCCCCTTGGCCTCTAAAGCGTCAATATCGAGTTCGCTGGTCCACTGCAACCTCATCATCTTTGAGACGGTTTTTCGTGCCCTTTTTAAGTACATGTCTTCTGTAGATAGGTCTCTCCATACTGTTTCTGATGCGCCATTTACTTTTCTGAAATCCGCTAATTCTGCAATGGCGTCCAAGTAACCTATGCGTCCCGCGTGTCCGAGTTTCCATTCATCCTGCATCGTATCAACGAATTTAAATAGGAGATTCGGTGAACATAGGCTAAAATCAACAATGCCAAATGTGAGTTCCTCTTCGTCTTCGCAACAGAATTTGAGAAACTTTAAACACCTGCTGACAATTTGCTGTGCTTGTCGATCGCTTTTACAACCCCCGCCGCTGCCCGTTAGCCATGAGAAAAGAACCTTTAGCAATGTTGTTTTTCAAGTCGAAAGAGGCAATTGCTCTTGTTGTGCGTGGAATCGTCTGATCATTGGCTTCAATTCTCTTGGACTGATTATCAAACGATTCCATTTGAGCACTGTTTGGCTTCTCGTCGAAGTAATAGAACCAACTGTGTTTGTTCTTTACGTGTTTTCTACAGCCTCTCTGAGTGGTAAATCCATCGTGGTTACAAATCTGCACCGGGCAGTGAAAAAGACCTTCACAGTCATCTTCTTCTAAGTGAAGTCTCTGGTTTAGGCGATGCATTTCTAACTTTGACCAGTTGATATCCTTGTTCATCTTAAGCATAAGGTCGTAATCGACACGTTTCTAAAGAATGCACGCACATATACTAGCAAAAGGTTCCCCGAGAGATCATCCTATTCGCCAATGAGATATTTGCTCACTTATCTGTGCCGACACTTGGTCATTCTTGCCTCTCGCCCCATTGTTTCTTTGTCCGTATTTGGTACACAATAAATCAAAAGGAACAAAGACACAAGCCTGAACTTGCGCGGGCCAGCCCGAAAGAGATTAAGCATGTAGCGGGCAAGCCTGGTACTTTACTTGATTGTTGAAGGATATATGTTTTGATAAATTTGTATAGCGGAGGTGATGGACAGTGGTTTCAGATTGCCTACGATAAATGGGAACTATTGTTCCCTATTCCGTTTTACACTTTGCGCAAAATGGAACGCTAGTTCGTTTGTCACAAATTCGGAACCTGTTCCCATTCATACGCGGAACCTAACACTCATCTTGAGGAACAAAAACCACCTCTATTAGGAACAATTCCGTTCCTGTGGGCATGAATAGGAACAATTTGAACCGAAAGGGAACAAGGCGTTCCGGACAGCAGTGGATATGCCAGTAAATAGGAACAATTGGTTCCTTACTATGTAGAGCGAGAAATTAGATTGGGAACATTTGTTCCCCAGTTACTTCGAAAGGAAGATGAAAGGAAATCGGAACTGTCGAAAGAGGACCCCCTGTTCCTGATAGGATAAAAGAGGAACCAGTTGTCCCTTTTGACTAAAATGAAAAGGAACTTTGTGTTCCAATTTGCTGCTAACGGACCCCCTCCAAATATAAGCCCCCTTGGGGGCTTGTACTTGGAAAATTGCGCTTAACTACAAAGTAAAACAAAGCAAAAACGGTAAATATATTTCCAACTATAAGGCTAGCCCAATCGATTTTGAAACGCAAATTTCCCACCGTAGATAAGCCCCTCCAAAGATAAGCCCCTCAAAAAGGGCCTTCGAAAAATATGAGTTCCGGCGCTTATTTTCGGAATTTTACGGTATGCAGGGGAAAGTCGTAAGTAGTTCGCCTGGGGAGAAGAGAGCTTAAAGATAATTCAAAATCATTCAGCTTAAAAGTTGATTGTTCTCTGTGCGAGGTTGAATCCTTTTTATAAATCGAGCACAATAAGGTTTCACAGTATGGAAAATAAAATCACGAATTCCCTGTTCGCAACCACCTAAAGTGGCCATTGATGAACACAAAACAGTAAAAAATATTATCTCAGAATTCGCGTGAAAAAGGGGAATATAGTTCCCAGCGGAGAGAACGCTTTTATTCTTGATTGCTAGCATGGCCATTGATTCGATACAATATTATTGTGCAAGCCGTTAACAACATAAGGACTCTCGGGGTTAACTGCTCTTTCCAGTCCGGATGACCAGGAAGGCTTGGAACAACAATTACGTTTGCTGGACAACAGAACGTTCAAACTCCAGTAACTAACGGCTTTAATGATTCTCATTTAAGGCAAGAGTTCCAATTCCGCAGGATTCATTTGGGACACCAAAAGAGCCTCAATTATAGGCCACCTGACGAAAAAGGAACAAGCTCTTTTTAACGCACCCTCATTTCATATTATCTTTAACTGTTTACGAATGTGCAAATGCACGTGGTTTTTCTTGCCATTTTTTTGCTGCCTATTTTGTAGGTTTTCTTTTTTTCTCTCTCTACACTTTCACTAAAATGAAGGCCTACACTGTTTGTGCTAGAGCTCAGGCATCTACTTTACGTTCTTGTTGAAGAAGACTGAACGATGGGTGAAAAAATGGTCAGAAGTAAACACTTTAGAAGAAAAACCATGGAGTGGATGATGATGTTTTTCGTTTTGTGTCGTTTTTTTTTTTTTTTTTTTTTTTTTCTTTTTAACAAACTGCGTGAGAAATGTTGTCGAAAAGCAACAAGAAAAAAACGTAAAAGATTCTTCAATTTCACAATATCAAAGTTTTGCGAACAAGGTTATGGAAAGTTCTGACCAAATATTTGCAACATGAGGCGGAAAGCCTTGAAGAGAAAAAAAAAAAGTGGCGAACACTTCAGACATGGTGTCAGAAGACGATGCAAACTTTATAAGGTCGACCGGCCGGTAAAATGCCGTGATGTGACCATCTAGAGTATCGTTGACGAAACAACATACTAAGATTCACACCCCCCCCCCCCCCCCCCCAAAAAAAAAAAAACAAAACAAAACAAAACAAAAAACAACACTGGACGAGTTGAGACAGCTACTATTATTATTATATGCTTCGCCTGGAAAAAAAGTGTGAAGTAAGACACTTTGGTAGCTCTTATATTCTATACCTCACCGCTTAAAAAATGTCAGAAAACATAAAGGAGGACATTCTCGTTACTAATATTTCAGTTATTCAACTTTAAATGAATAAGGAATTGCATACTTAGTTTTACAAAATGTATTTTAATAATCAGTGAAAATAAAGCGAAAAAAAAAAACAGAAAGAACTTTTGAAACACCCTGTAGAACGCAACAATATTACATTGTTTTCGCATGACGTCAAGGCGGCCATTTTACCAAAACAATGAAATTAAACCGCGGCCATGTTGGTGTTCCAGTACGGAAAGATCTGTTTCCTTGCGTAAAAACGTTTTTTTACTCCAAACAATTTTCCAAGACGCTGACCTCGGGTCTGAAAGCGATCCACGCGAATTGGTTAACTGGTTTAGCCCCGTGGCCACCAGAGAATAAATCATTCATCCTCTCTTGCTATTGGCCCTACAAACTGAATTCAACCGTAACCTCATTAAACACAGCTTATTTGTTTATTTATTTACTTCATTTTTCTTTGCTTTTTGATGAATCCTATTGTATTACGAATTTACTAATTAATCTATAGTCCAAACAAGGCCTCAGTAATACATGAAGCAGTTCACATGCTGTTACTAATCCTTGCTACGGTGAGCATAGCAGGCACTGATGCGTTTGTTTTTAGCGTATCCCTGACCGAAATCTATTCCTCAATAGATAGGTTAGTTATGAACAAAACAACATGTCCGATTACATTCCGACTTCGCCGTCCCTACAAGATTTCGACTGAAGTGCAACGTGCAACGTGTTTTGGAGGACGCATTTAAAACGCGAAAGCTTTTCTCTTCGATTTTTTTCTAAATTTGGGCGTGGTCCCCAATAATTCCACTCCAGGAAAATTACTTCTGCCAACTCATAATAAAATCAACTGTAATGATGAATCAGTAAACAACAGAATGAAGTTTCCATACTAAACCTATTCAGCTATACAGATCTCGCTCCTTCATTTTGCAATTATGTTCAAAATTCGCATTCCATCTTTGCGGGCTTTTAAAATGGCTCTACAATTGTGAATTAGGTTTTTGGAACTCCTCCCCTAACTTAGTATTGGCTCAATACGATAATTGCTTTCTTCTCCTTGATTTTTTGATATTTTTTCTACGCATACACTACGCATTTGACTCTGTTTCCTCCGTTTTCCAGTCAACTGCCGATGACTTGCAATCGCTGGATATTAAAGGATGCTGGGTGCCACCCAAACTTGAGGAACACCATGAGTTGCAGGCACCTAAGCCCATAGAATTTAACACTTTAAACTGACGAGACTGTTCTTGAACATTTTTCATCGAGCTGCTTAGTTGGACAATTTCTCTAAGTCGATCAGACTGCTTTTCTTTCGTCCAGGTTGACACTGTATCATTACTGCAAACTGACTCTTCCAAACCTTTCTTCCGATGTTTCGAAGATTTTCCCCCCAACGTCGTGCGCTCTTTTAACATGTCTCTAATCTCGCGCTTTTGCGTCTTTTTAATGGAACGGATTTTGATCTGCACGTCTCTGTAGAATGAGTCCACAAGTTCTTTAATTTCTTTTAGCAGGAACTCCTTGTAAAAAAAATGAGACCCAGATTCTCTTAACTTCTCCTCTGAAATAGATAAAATAGTGTCATCAACATTTTATTTTTTTTTTGGAAATTCCTTTTAAAAGGAATTCCTCAGTATGTCCTTTACAAGTTTGCTTTAATGGACAAAGAAAAACGTTTAAGCTTGGCTCCAAAAGTATAACATAATTCCATACAAAGCCCATAACTTTCTTATACATTTCTCATTATACATTTACAATTATAATGAATAACGCTCTCTGGCAGATGGTTCACCTAGCCTGTCATTGTCACATTTTATGCACAAAAAAGGGTATAAGTCATCAAAAGTGTAAATTCACTGTAACACAAACGTACAAGGAAGTTAGCTTCTACAGGTTCCAGTCTCCAGTCTCAGAAACCTTATTGTAATTTTCATTTTTTTTCCTTACCTTTATTTTTGTTCGGAACATAAATGCAAATATGATACGATATGCCGACCGCGACAGCCACTACTAAGGTACCCGCCAGAGAAGCAAGTGACATAAGAAACATTTGTGACGAACCGTCAAACAATCCTGTACTTTCATCAACATCTGCATCTGGTAAGCGCGCCTATGAAACAACAAAAACTAGTTATTACAAAATTCAAAAGTTTTTTCTGTTTCCGTTTGGTCCAAATTCCACTGCTAACTTTTCATAACCAATAACCGCTGACCAAAGTTAGAAGAATTTTGCGATAACCGGTAAAATCAATGATGTCAGTTGTGCACCCGCTTTTGCCAGAAATAAGGCACCACCACCGAGAAGCTTTGTGAGGATGTCATTTGTGTTAGCTGAACTGTTTTTTGAAATACTGGAAGAAAAAAAGGATTTGCACCACAATTGTTAGTGGCATATACGTCCCAAAAATGTGCAAGCTGAGGAGTTAGTCAAGGACAAAGATGGTAAATGCCACACTTGCTTCCTAATTTACAAGCCTGTGTAAATTAGTAGTTAAATTTGCCCATCAGTTTCCACATTTTTGCAACATATTTTTTGAAAAAAAAAAACAACAAACAAACAAACAAAAACAGCTGAGCCACTGCCTAGCGTAAAAACAGCAAGAACCGCAAAAAATGCAGTTTGTCGAGGAACAGAAGACGGGATGGGAACTTAAAGTAACCATGTTTTTAAACTAAGAATTAATTTGGATAATAAGACTGCACAATTATTGGAATTCGCGAAAAATGAAAAAAACTTAATGTATCCACTTCCAAGTGGTGGTTATTAAAAAATCCAGCCCTTAAGTTTCTAATTTGCTTGCCTTATGAGTCACTGGAAACTGCTCGACAGATTGAATATCTTTATACTAAAGACACATTATTATATACTCAAGGAACGAACAAGCAAGATTTTCATCGTAAGAAAAGTTACACCAAGCAAAATGTGCTTCCGGATGGCTTTAACTTTCAGTAACATGGGTTTCTAGTTCGTAAACAGTAATAATTGTTCTGATTATTCATCTTGACTCGCTATTTCAACATCGTTTCTGGGTCATCTGCTACTTTTTTTTAGTAAAATCCAACTAGTGGTCTATTATCAATGCTGCGTTCTGATTGGTTGAGCTACTACTAGGCTATATGTTATTGCCCACTAGTGGCGAAAAGAGAGGGCTCTTTGGCGTCAAAAAAGAATTAAATATAATTTTGGGGGAGTTTATCCCCTTTTTTATTTTTTTAATTATTAATCTTATTTCGGGGGAGGGGGTTTTTATGCTCCCATACATCAGGCGTTGGAGTAGACTATAGCAATCAATCCCTAATAAACTTACATCTAATGTCTTGGTAGTATTCTGGATAATTTGAAATATGTCTGTGATTTTCATGTTGATGTAATCCCTGCATCTCAGTTCTACGTTCCTTGCAGCTCCTGACAACACAACCCCATAACCAAAGGGTCGATCGAGCATTTTTTTGACAAAAATTCTGTCACTGAGAAGAGATTCTTTATGCTCAGCGATGACGTAAGTGTCAATCAAGGCCCCTTGGATTTCCCCATCTTCCAATGCCATTCGAATATCATCCACATTGCTATACTGGCGTTCTGCAGGACAATAGTAAGAGCCACAAGTAACCCATAAGTATTTCAAGGCAAGACAGATAAAAGAATTTTTCGATTGTTGTATAATATTTAGAATAATATTTATACATTTATGATATTAATAATGGTCATTATAATAGTAATCATATCAATTCATAGCAATCGAGTGATTATACAGTGTAGGTACGGTGCTCTTGAACTTCCTATCGCTTTAAAACACCTTCACCAAAAATAAAAGAAAGGTAAAAAATCTTACCAGCAGATATTTTTTTGGACAAACATGTGTGATGAAGGAATTTTCAGATGAGCAGGTAACAACATAATGCGATTTGTGGGCCTTTTTATGGCTATTGCAGAGTTTGTCAGTTCAATAGGTGCCCCAAAACTAATAGACCGCCATACGTTTTCAGGTGTGAACATCGGTATTTGATTTGTGATGTTTACGTATAGGAAGCCAGTGAAGTACAGAAAGAAAAAGGAGTTTAATGGTCTTACTTTGCTTTAGTTCCAATTCAAACAGTATGGAAAATTTATATTTCGAAACTTGTGTGAATTAACCTTATCATTGTGCTTTGTTAATTCTCCGCTTATTTTTTTTAACATACCCTAGCTGTTTGCAGTACTAATTTCTAGCCGGCACACTAACAGCGGCATAACGACTATATACTTACTTGTGTTAACTTTTGCGTTTTGAAGTACACCCAGCCGATATTCTGCAGAGCCCCGTAACGCTCCTATCTGAAATTTGACCCAAAATAAAAGGTTATCGTTCGTCCATGGCAAGATTACAGGGACAGTAATGATAAGATATTAATTAAGGATAAAGGAGAGACAAAAAAATTTGTATATGCTAGTTTTTTTTTTTTTTTCTCATCTTGGAAAATTTTAGCGTCCTTGGTTGTCTTTGTATTTCAGTGTTTCTTACGCATATGGTATCACTTGTGCTAAAATGGTGCGGATGGTGCTAGAAATGACATAGTGATAGTTAAATAATAGATGAGAAAGGACTATGCAAGAAAGAGTGGCAAAACACGTGTTAACCCCTCGGCGACGGCTTCTGTCTGTTTCTTTCCATATGGAACGATGCATATAATTATTTAAGCCTTCCTGGACCCGTTGAGCTTTCAGTTTGAGATATTAATTAAGCAAGGATAGATCTCTCCACAGGTAACTCATTTTGGAATACTATAGACAATCCTGACAGGGTTAGATACAAAAACTCCATAGCAACATTTCGAGGAAAAATCACAGCCAATTTGCTAGTCAATTATTATTCTCTGCAAATTAAATTTGTCCCTTTAATTTCCTGGAAAGTTAGGCAGCCACATTACCAGGAGAAAAAATGTAATAAAGTGGGCGACAAAACTGTCTGTAACAATAGCAAGTGAAAAAGAGATCGAGAAAGAAAGCTCGAAACAGGTTCGAAAATTGGCAGATGGCACAATCTTGGCATATAGGAATGCGCCAAAAAGGAGGTTTTAGTTTAAAAAGTTGGTTTTCACTATTCGCAAGCGGTCGCCCAAGGGTTTAGTTTGATGAGTAGACTGATGCTGCTCATCCTCCTTGCTCCGAGATGTTCTCCTCGGTCATAGAAAACCAATATTTCCAAATCATCTCAGACGAAGGACCAATCGATACGTTATTGCGTTATTGTACTTCATATTATAATCTTTATCTATTTATTCCTTTTTTTATTTATTCTCATATAGATTTACCTCTGTACCATACAGAATGACGTCCCTTTCTACAGTAACACTTGTGAGTGACGAAGCGATTGCACCAATAAGAATGGAGATAATGACAAGGCCCGTTAATGTCCACATTATACCAAAAATGCGCCCGATGATAGACTTTGGCGCTCGATCACCATACCTGTCAACAAATATAAGTAAATATGGCACTTCACATTAAGCATATTTATTTATTTATTTATTTGTTTCCATGTAAATATGTGTATTCATTTAGCATTGTTTTTTTGTTTCGTTATTGCCATCGTTGTTGTTTACCTTGGTTTCTTTTTCTAGGATATTTTTTTGTGTGTGTTTGGTGATACTTACTTCTTTGGTCGCCAAAACAAGCCCCACTTATATCACTTATCCCCGTTATACTTGTCATAACACATAAAAATTTGTTCAAAGGGAATTAAATTGCAATGAAACAAAATTAGTTAGGCTGTAGTTTCAATTTTTGAATTTGGATTTATTTTTTGTGTGTGTTTGCTGTTGGGACCAGTAACACAGCGGGGGCAAACTATTCCGTAAGGGGATCGTCAAAGAGTGGTAATTTTGCTTGATTTACAATAACTTTGTTGGCTTCAACTGTTTCTTTGCCAAACTTGGCCTGAAAATATTGATCCAATTAAATTGGCATATATTTTGACACCAAAATGCCAAATTAAGACGTCACAATTTTGACATCAACTTTTAAACTTCCAATTTTTTTATATACCACTTTTATGAGAACTATTCAAGTACCTCAAATGTTAGCTAAGATATGACATTTTCAATTTTGATAAATTTGTACCTCAAAAACGGGGTGCCTCCTTGTAAAATAATTCTGAATTTAAGCGTCACAGATCTTTATTGTCGAAAGCTAAAGCAAAAAGAACATTTTGAAAAAGGAAATTCCTGACTGCGGAACCGCACAAAAACAGTCATCTTGCTTTGGTTTGCTTTAATAAGCGTTTGGTTTATTTTCCCAGAAAATCATAAAATCATAAAATAAATAAATAAATCGAAGGGATCGTTTTTTAAAGGAAAATCTTTTTCCGGGTTTTGCTCTTAAAATATAAATATTTATAACTAGAATTTATAATTACGTGTCGTAGCGAGAAAGGGTTTTCAATGTTTTACTCCTCTTCCAAATCTCTTTCAGATGATATATGTTTCACTTGGAAATTAAAAAAAAAATTCATTTCACCCGTCTTGTTGATGTCACATTTTACAACTGAAAAAAAAAAACAACAACTTAGAATTACCTTGTCAACTAGCCTGCGATCAAGCCCTCTCCCTTTATCTCTGTAATCTGTTTTCAGGAGGAGGGCATGATACAATCCTTTCAAAGATCACATGCAATAAAGCCAGAATCTGGATTCCTTTCTGATTGGATAGGAAACAGTACGGATATGATTTGCGTTGTTCCGATTGGCCAAAATGCCGCCATCGGTTAATTAACTGTTGTTGATTTCAGTCTGCATTTTTTCTTGCCCAATGAGCAGTGAATACACGCGCGAGTTCGTTATAGATTTCTGCCTGCTCAGTTTTCTTGAATTTGAAGAATGTCTAGATAGGTATTTTATCCATTGAAATATTTTTCATCTTATTGTATAATAAAAAGTTGCAGTCAAAAATTCACGATCATTTGAATGCAATCTGATACCGGGTACAAGTTATAGAAGCGACAAACGGATTCACTTTTCAAATAATCAAAACATGAATGGAAACTTGACCTCGTTTGACTGTAACTCCTCCTTCAGAAACCTACGAATCATTCTGAGTGATCTTCGCTTTCGCAACACTTTTTAGTTCGTGAAACATGGTGCACCAACCTCAATTTTTTTTTCACTCCTTTCGGCACGGAACGAAGTCAACGATCTTTTACCAATAAATTCTTTATTCATTGTAGCTGTTAAATGAAGGTACCGCAGCTCCAGCTAGCAATATTTCATGACAAAAAAAATGTAATTTAAGAATTTGTTCATGCTTAGCGTGCGTATATCGAGTTATTGATGCACGCGGGAAGTTTGGAGAGCACGAAGATGCGTAAGAGTTGCACGAGGCGATAGCCGAGTGCAACTCTAGCTTCTTGAGTGCTCTCCAAACTTCCCGCGTGCATCAATAACTCGATATACGCACAGCTAAAAGCATGAGCAAATTCTTTTATAACATAGCTGAAAAAAATGCTTGCTTTTTGATTTAACTGCAAAATTCTCGTGACGCGCGCCACAGAAAAACAAACGCTTCTACTGGCTGGTTACAAACACGCCACAATCGCCTAGTTTGAAAGAAAATTCTTTCTGTAAAACTGAGAACGAAAATTTGCTTATTTATTCGTTAACAATCAATTGAAACTAAGTAGAAACAAAGACAAAAGTGTCTTAAAGTCCACCTAAAGTTAAAATACTCGCATGTTCGTAACACGTCGTGGAGCATGGTTTGGATCCGGCGCTGAGAGGATGTTTATGTTTTGCTCGGCGAAATCCAGAAAACTTGTATTTTTGGCGAAGACGACTGTCATTCTACTTTACATTCATTTACGACAATGGCCGGTCATTACGGCAACTTGAGAAGACCTGCCAGCAGTTGTTTTTATGAGCAAAAAAATTACTATGTCTTATTGTGTAATTTGTCTTGTTATTGCAAGAGAAATTTTCCTGATTTAGTCGGATTGTTCGGTGATAACAAAAGTGCATAACAAATTTAAAAACAACAGTAAAAACGTAAATTTTACCTTTAATTGTTGTTAATGACCAATTGCTGTCTTTTCTGTTCCCAGTGAATGTCTCTCGGCCAAATTTTGCTGCAGATGGTCTTCCGACAAATTTGCGAAACGCACAACTTGCGAGTTTTTTTGAATTCAGCTTTATTTTTGCAGCCGCTCTTGAATCAGGACGTAAAAGGACAATGCCGATTGAAAAATTAGGCAGTTCTTCGTTGGTTTCTTCCATATTTAAAAGAGAAGGAAAACTGCACTGCAGCTTAAAAGACGACAACTTTGCAGCCAGGTTAAAAAACAAATGCTTACGTCATCTATGAACAAAATCTTTATTTACGCACGCCCGTACGTAAATAAAGATTTTGTTCATAGCGGCTCAATAAGACTTATATAGGGCAAGCACGCGCGCTATGTTATAAAAAACAATAAAATATTTAAAATTTTTTTTAGGAAGCGCCATCTGAACATGGACGTATTTAACAGGAGGGCATTTTGTATGCGCATGCGTCAATATCACAGAGGCATTTTTTGTGAATTGTTTACGTTCACTACCAGCATTTGCAGGCTGTTTTCTGGAGCTGAATGACTTATATTGGGTACTGCGTTCCACAAAAGTGTTCTTTAAGGTATCGACGCATTTCTAAGATGAAAGTGAGTTTATTGTAGCCTCGCTGTCGCCCTTGAGAGGACAGTCTTTCCTTTCGTAAAACGGTACATCGAAGACAAGATGGCGGCTGAATGTTGTTACCTCCTAACATTTCGCACAAATTTTTTGAGCAGCAGGAAAAGTTCAGTATGATAATTTTTCGTTAAACAATTGTCCTATAGATATTTAGTTCTTCCCAGCTGTATAACTCTAAAATCGAACTTAATCGTTTCAGGAATACAGTGGTCAATTAAGTGTCCATTTTGCCTTGAAACTGCATTTTCACCCTTTCGCTGGCTTGTTTATATCGAAGTCTTGCCTTTCTCCCCACATTAAGTTAATGATTAATGAGACTAAGAATACTTCCGCGAATGAATGGTGCTTTGATGAAGGCAGTGAAAAGCGCCTTCTGCAGTAATTTTGGCTTTCTTAACCGGTACGTCTTCGTTGAGGAATAAAATACACCCACTTCAACTATAAGTTCAATTCAATATAATGATGCCAGTAAGATTGTGTTTTGAAAATAAGAAAATTCTATCATTTAGTTATACAAATGAAAAAAAGTACAGCAATCGGTTTAAATTCTTATTTTTTCCACCTTATTTTGATGGTACACTGTCTTCTTTTACAGTTCATTATTCAAATAAATACAACATTTCGGTGTTTTAAAGAAAATCTAGCCTAATAGCCTAACTCCCTAACCCCAAAATAGTACGAAATAAGACGTTATCAATACACCTTTTAAATAAATCCTGGCTTCTGTTCCAAAGAAATTGCAATGAATACCATATATGATACCATTTTGTGGATACTACATTAATTTTGTTGATATGCTAATTTGTGAAACATTTCATTTCCAAAGGATGTTTACTGAGACCAGCTTCTCCTCTGTATTGAACCAAATTCTTGTTAATGCATTAGTATCTGCTTGATAATTCTTCCCATAGGGTTCTATGTAGGTTCATCTGGATACTGTAAAAAGCTCCCAATAGAAACATTAATAACTGGCAAATTCACCCACCCATTTGTGTGATGATTCTTGTCTCATACCAACTCATTTGGGTCCTTTTGCAGTAGTATTTCTTTTTTGAGGAAACAGCATCATATATGCACCCCTCTAACAAACTTCCTGTCTTATGTTTTTACAGGCTTTAAAAGTGAACAAACATCGTAATCGTCGTTATTCTCTGTTTCTAATGGGTGACTACTGTCATCAAATATAAATTAATAATAAGAAATCGATTGTGGAATACAGGAGCTGGAGCTGTTACTCAAGAGTTGCTTCAAAATAGTAGCTTAGGAAAAATCTCTGTACCTTTCAGGGTTAAAAATAAAAGTATTGTTCGTTTTTTCGGGGTGCTTTAGTTTTGTCCGCAAGTGAGCTTATAAGCTCAAGTGAGTATGTAGTACATAATCATTTGTAATTGTTGCAGTCTCAGACTCAATCCATTCTTCATTTCCTGTACAATATTTTTATATATACACATTTTTTTTCTCGCGAAAACTTTCGGAAAACAGTAAAAAAATACCCACAGATTTCATGTTTTTGTGTCATATATAAACGCGTGTCTCGGGGATCAGTTTAACATGAGACATCGCGCTAATAAATAAACCTCGCGTAGTGACATTTTTGTTTTTTTTTTTTTTTTGCTTTTCTTAAAACAGCTGCACATTGCTACTATGTACTTCTTCCTTGCTAAGTAACACCATGAGTTTGGAAATCAAACCATAGAAATGCATTGCTTTGTCAGTGAAAATCAGATTTATGCAGGAACAATCAATTACCTTTGGCGTTGAGTCTTTAGTCTCTAAGAGGTCAAGAAAACCTACTGCTAAAAAATCTACAACTGAAAACCCGCGTAGAAAACGTCCGATTTTTGTCATGGAGAACAGTTTTTTGTAGGAAAGTACGCTATTCAAAGCACCAACGAAATGGCTTTCAAAAGGACTGTAACTTTACGCGAGTTTTCGATTTCCCGCGGTCAGATTTGATGCGCCAACGCTATTGCCGTTCAATGGATGCATGCATGCGCACGCAAAATGCCCTCCTGTTGACGTATTTAAAATTTTCTTTTCCCTAAAATTAATTTCAAAAGAAACATTATTCGCGCCAAAATTTGAATCCTGTCTGGTAAACGCTGATTGGCTAATAACATAACTGGTCAAGCAGACGTTCGATTATGTAAATTAGGGGGCGGTTGACGGTTTGTTAAATGAATGTAGCAGGAGTTATTATTTTTTCCCCCTCTAGATAAAGAAGCAAATTAAGAAGCAAAAAAGAAAAATAAGGCCTGATCTCAGGTTACTTGTCAACAGTAGTAGTCTATCTGGCAGGTTTAGTGAAGAAATTTAATGAAAAGGATACGTAACATTTAGCCTTAATGATCCCTTTGAGGGGTAGATTGGCCTCACCGTGTCAATTATTTTATATCCCACAAAGAACCTTCATGATCCAACAGTAACAATCAACATTCGCGAGTACCAGAATTAATGCGCTGTTACCCTCCTACGTGCAAGATTGCGTAATGTTATCCGCCTGCTCGAAGACATTTGTCGAATAGCAACCAAAGGGAACGCTCACTGTTAGACGAACATCTGAGATGTATAACAATGCAATTGTTCATACCTACCCTACAGTTGTCATGGAAATGTAAGACCACCAGAAACCTTCGCCAACTCCTTTCAAGAAACTGGGAGGAAATTCTTCAGGGTTAAATTTTGAGTCCTGTGGTTAAAATAAAAGCAAGCATCAAAGAGCACAATGCACACAATATCTTGAGACGATTTTTGTTCTTAAGTCTTAAAAAGGGTAAGGTCAAGATGATTTTTGTTTTTTGTATATGTTTAATGGCAAAATAAATGAACTGAAAAAAATTCCTCCTTCAGCCTTCACTTATTGTTGTTATCCATTTTCCTCCTCCTTGTGGTGGTGGCAGTGGATGGATAAATTTGGTGATGGTAGTGTGGTGGTTGCAATGGTGGTGAGAGACTATAGAAACATGGTAAGGTGGTGGAGGAAAAACGCTTGAAATGGTGGTGTTGGAGGTTTTGGCGAGGGAATTAAAAAAATAATAATTAGGAGAAGGGAAATAACTGAATTGTGTTTAGGGTTTAGTAAGAGCTACAATCAGTATAAATTTGTTGACACATCCCAACGAAAAACGGCCTGTCCCATCTCTCTCTATCTCCAGCTAGCAACTTTAATCAAAGAAAGACTATCGTCAACTCGTGGGTACGTTGTTAGAAAATAATCAATTAGTTATATATCACCTCTGCTTTTCCCACAGTAAACTTTTAGTGTTTTATACTCTAAGCGGATCTTGCGACCCCTCAGTCTCTTGGTTTGCGGTCTATAGAATGTGTAACGAAACGACTAAAGAAACTGTAACGCGATCAAAATAACCCATTTTTTCAGAGGTTTTCGATGGGTTTTGATGTTCTAACGACAAACACATTTCCTCTGGACCCTGTGGCCATAGTTAACCGACTGAAAAAACGACTCGAAGCAATCGGATGAAATTTAAGGCTAATCGAAATCAAGTTACTGACAGTAAAAAACAATGTAAACACATTTCATGGCAATGAAAGAACAGTGCGATACAAAGCAACTCCTCCGAGAAATAGGACGCAAAACAGAAGCCTATGTTTTCTTATCTCGATTTCTGCTGTTATTTTAAAGCTAATGCTCAAAATCACATCCATTTCCCCCCGTGACCTTAAGGAGTCCTTAGAAAGAAGAAGAAGGAGAAGTGCTTTTATTTATTATACATTCATTCATACACGTAACCTACTACATTACTACAAAGTATGAGATCAAACCAGCGTCGAAGTTGAAGGAGTAGAAGAGCAAATGCTCATCTTCTCGTCAAGTTTAACGCCTGGACGAGTCAAAGGCTCTTGAATCGTACTAATCTGAAAGATTCCTGCGTGTCTTAAATTTGGTAAGACCTCTATACTCTGACCGTGCTGTAGCGCACGATGCACGCTCTCAGCGAGGAATTTGATACCACCGAACTTCGGCGAGCGCGTGCTTCTTTGGAAACGATAGATCTTCGCGCTCTCGAGTTCGGACCCGATTAATTACGAAAACGTCTAATACGAGTGAGCGAGTGACTCATTTGCATATCCCTGTCCCTGTAATAACTCGTGGTACACTCACGCGTACCCACGAGTTGAAAAGGGAAGGAAGAGGAATCCCAACCTCAAGATAATGGGCAGAACATATAAGCCTAATTAGGGAGAGTGCCTCAAATGTTTTTGCAACTTATGGCAATTTTTCTTTGCCCTATTTAGTATGCATGAATTACCGGCCAAAAATCAGTGAAACGGACCGAAATGGGACAATTTTAGGGATTGTATGCAATAGGCATTGGAGGAAACAGGGAATAGAGCTTTCATAATTACGTTACGGCTCATTGATAATATTATAGCACGTGGCAGAGGTTACAAGATTTCAAAACCATCTCATTATATTTATGAGATAAAGACAAAAGGCCCTGACATTATCGTCGGTAATGCATTCCTTTTTAAAGTAATGAGATTCTAATTATTTTCCCAAGTTCTGTGGGGAGGAAGTGAGCCTCAGTCGCTTGCACCAGTATTTTGGAAGGTCTTCCTTCCCTCCTGAAGAGGACTTAGTTTGTGGTGCCCCGAGGGTGCCTTTTATCTTCCGTAGGTTCCTGTTTTGGCCCTTGCAATTACGTAACCCTCTAATTGCTTAGGACAGTTTTGGCACTGCACACCCTGGAATAAATCTCTTCATGTAATAATGAGGAGGAATCTTTTTCACCATTTTGATAGCAACTGATTTTTCAGGACTTACCAAAAACCATACGATAAATCCAGACATAAAGGCCATGCATGCTGATAACACAATCAAAGGCACCGTTTGCAGTACTGCCCTTATCATGTTCATAGCTGCTCCACCAGGGGGTCTACTAGCAGCAAGGAAGGCTACCCCGGGCGATTCCACAATATTTATGTAAGCGTAATCACCCAAGTATTTGGTGATGTATTTATTGCCGTATATTGGAAAACTTATTTCTGGGACATCATCGATGTCTTTAAGGACTTCTAACACATCTTTCTTGGCAGAAAGTCCATTCTTCCCGTTGTTAGAGGTCTCGATTATGGTGTCGCCGTGCGCAGGACAAATTCCGCAGGCAGTGTAAACCATTTCAGTGATAATCCCGCTGAATATTCCCTCAAGTTTGTTATCTTTTTTGTTAACCGTGAGGTATGGTGATGTTGCCCAGAAGTTCGTGTAGAGTATTTTTGGACAACGACAGGTTTCTGTTAATGGAAGCAAAAAGAAAGAAAAAAATATGGAGTCAGTGAGATTAAAAAGATATTGGGCATTTCACTGACAATGAACTATAGTCTGATTTTTAATAGAGAAAAGGGAATAAGGGAACTCCGTAATGAAGTATACTTTAAGCTTAAGCTTTTTAATTTTACAGGACTTCTACTTTTATTTGGCTGTTGGAAAATTGTGCTAAAATGCTTTTATATTTAGTAAAATGCCCCTTTTTAGGTCCAATAAATGTTGCTCCAAGATTAATCATAAGTTACAGTAAGATAAAGCACAAACATATAAGACAACCGTTAATATTAAGATTCAAATTAAGAGACGAGTCTACCACAAATGCTTTTACGCTGGTATTTCTTTAGCAGAGTGACTGACAAAAAGTGAGAAATTTTGCAACAGTTGACGTGAGAATGAGGAAGCCTACAGTTACAGTGTGTGGTGATCTTCACAACAAACTTCTTGATATAGTTAAAACTGAAAACTTCAACACGCTCACCAGCTAGCACGTATTCACTGTAAGGTCCCAGTCCCCTTGGTGTAAAGGCAGCCACTCGGATTCGGTAGGTAGAATACGTTTTAACTTGTAAAATTGTGGAAAGCTCCTCTGGCTTAAAAGTCAGTGTGTGCTCCTCTGTATCTTCCAACAGCCTCTCAGCTGTCCTGATTCTTTGATATTTGAGAGAATAACCAAGAAGAGGCCCGTTGACATGGCCACTAAGGACCGGACTCCAGTTTACATTAATTGATTTTTCGGATGTTAGGTTTTGCGCTAAGACACCCAGCGGTGGTCTGGTGGGGACTTAAAAAAGAAGAAGAAAACATTTTTTTTTTAAGACGTTGACTAATTGTATTCTCATAAAGCGTTAACTAGGAGCCTAAGCAAAAGAGACGAGGATGGAGACGAGAATGGCGCAAAAGCAGTAGGTTTAAACAAGCCAAAAGCCACTTTTAGTTACATCTCTTTGCCGACACTGCGCGACTACGACGTGAATGGTCCTCACCGCGCCGTTATCTATTGGATGTTAAAACGCGAACAAGAATTTATCTTCTTCTTTCTAAATTTGGATACAAAATTTACGAATTTGGAGTATGTGAGGTTTGAAAGCAAGATTTTGGTGGTACGAACAGAAATACGAATAAAATTATTCGGACAGCTTACCATCATCCCACGTGTAAGATATAGAGTGATATTCTTTCCCACAACCTTTAGATGTCCTCGCACAAACCACTATATTGTACTTTGAGTAGTACCAAAGACCACTTAAAATTATTTTGTGGACATTTGGATGCACGTGTCTCAATTCCCAGAGAAGCGGTAACCCATCATCCTTAGCAAACCTGACCTCATATCCCAGGAGTATCCCGTGTACATAGGCTTGATCAATTGGTTGCCAGGAAACATCAATCGTTGTGGAACTTGTTGACTGGACAATAATGTTTTTCGGTGTCTGACTAGGAACTAGTGAAAAGAAAGAAAGCGAAAAACCAAATAGGGTGAGGAAAAACTCTTTTCTGTCTCTCTTATTTCTGAAGCCTGAGCTCTTCTGGTATTCGTGCTCAGGCCTCGTAGTCAGCTACGATTTTCAGGAGGCTCTGGAAAGAAGAGTGTACATGGATGAAGACTAGGGAGGACCAGAGTTCTGCCCAGGAGCTCACACTACAGTCATTTTGGTCTCAATAGACATCTAGGGAAAACGGAACAATTTTATATTAAGTCAAGAGTGTTATTTTCAAAGTCACTCATTGAGTTGCTGCAGGAGGGCTCCTGGTTACTGACAGTTTTAGATATTGATTAGGTCCTGTCAATTATATCCTGCTAGACCACAATGCTGTAGAACTGAGGAAAGACGAATTTAGGCACACATTGATATCCCGTTATTTGCGGCAAATTAACTCGTAGCATCTCCGAGGGAATCTACCTCCTCCATCAGCCGTCTCTACTCCTCAGCGGAGTTTTTTTTTTTTTTTAAACCAGTGACAACAAATGTGCACAAAAACATGTTCGTATCCCGGAGATTTAGCCAACAACTTACCGTCCTCCTGTGTTTTTACTGCGACAGCTTGACTAGGTATACCATTACCATTGCTTGTAAAAGCATAAATGCGTATTATGTAATCTGTAAACTTCTCTAAATCCTCTACAACTGCTTCAAGGGGCGTTGGTAACACTGATTTCATGGATTCTACCCGAAAATGTCCGTTGCTTTTCTTGTAGACTATAATATAGCCTAAAAGTGGCATCGAATAGAGCTCTGTAACCACTGTCCATCTCAATTCTATAGATGTAGACGTGTTGCTGATTGCTTCCAATATTACAGGTGGCTCGCCGGGTACTTTTAATAAAAATAAAGAGTAAAGTCATCCTTAACTGCAATCCTAGTCAACTAAAGTAACTATTATTCTACTTGACTATTTTCTATACTCAGTCATTCTCGCTATTCACTTCACTAGTCTTTAAGAGTTTGCCTCATAGTTAAATTTACTTTGTACATCACAATTATCAATACCAAATTAAAGGAGATAACCACTCAGTCGCTTGCATTACGTACAATTGATGATGTACTCAGGATCTTAGAGCAGCTTTTTAAAGCAAAACTAAATGAATCAAAGGAAATCGTTACTTAAAAGCTCAACCAAATTAACTCATGAATAGTAGCCTTATCGTGTACATTTTCCCTAGTAATTTAGCATTATTTGGTAGAAAAAGCAAAGAAATGGCAAAATAACGTCGTTGGCCAGAATTTGAAAATGCCTAAAACTGCCAGCATCAGCAAATTAATTTAGCTGGGTGTTAAGCTAGTGTACAAAGGAGGAAATTTAACACAACCCATTGGTTTCAACTCGGTGATAATTGCAGTATCCTTACCATAACTGCTAGAAAGGTTAAGTAATTCTGCTGGAGTGGTGCCCAGTGTTCCTCCAGCCAGCTCTTCCTGTAAAGCGATGAGCTGTAGTGCATCTATAGCAAGAAAGCTCACGTTTACGCTGGCGATTATGCTTCCTTCGCTGAAATCAAGTAATAAAATAACAGTAAGAAAACAATAACATAAGTATCACAAACGTGGATTAATTAAGGAAAACATTTTATCTCCCTGACAGGATTAAAATTAGCCTAGGAGGCCTAGGTATCAGGCCATCAGGCCTTCCCCTCTTCTTGGTAATCCCTGGCAGTAAATGAGGTGGGAAGCTGTCATGTCACAAGTATGAGGCAGTTTAGACATGTTATGAACAAAACAATTGCCCCTTTCTTTTGAGTGGCTTCACCTTTTAATTAAGTTATCATTTTTGTTTTAAGATTTTTTGTTTTTCTGGTTGTTTGTTCATGACTAACCAGAGATCAAACAGCAAAACCTCCAAGGGTCGGATTAGACAATGTGAAAGTGCTTAGTGGGAACACTCTGAGTCCTTAAAGACAGAGCGTTTAGGAGAAATTCAGTCAAGGGGTTATTGAGGTTGGAAAATCAAATGGCTTGCTCCATTTCGTTTGGAAATCTTCTGATAATATGGTTGTGATTCGAGGTGATGCAGTTTTTTTCCAAATTTTATCGTTTTAAATTTATGCACAAGATTTCCACCTGAGTGGGTTGCGTAAATGTTAAGCACCCAGTTTTTTTGTGACCGATTTGAAAGAAAAAAGCGCTATTTTATAAATAAACGCGGATATATGTGGATCGACAAAACTAAAAAGATCCCTAGCAGGGAATGCATAGCCAAGAAGACCTTGGAAATCAGAGAGAAAGGAATGATCATTTTGTTTAAAATGTCATGCATGTGGAGGGTACCTTTACGAACATTTACCTCAGATTCAATACTTTAACATCCATGACATTTTCACCTTTTGAGTGGTAAAACTCTCTTAGCTGACAAAAAAAAGAGACATATAAATTAAACAATAACCCATTTCAAACCAATTCCTGCCACTTGGGGCTCTAACTTCAAAACCGCTCTTAGTAAGGCCACCAAAATTACACATAGAGTAATGTAATTATCAATTCTAACTTCTAGGCATAACTTGATTGATAAGATAAACTTATCTTGACGTCATTATGACCACAGAAGACAAATTCCATAAAAATTTTCCCCTCAAAAGCGAAAAATACTTAGACTGAGTAGGGCCTCTGACAAAATTGGCTAAATCATAAATAATCTTTAACACTAGCAGTGATGTCACGATGACGTCATTTATTATCAAAGAAGGATCTGCAATCATGAAGTGGAACCATCCCCTAGTCTGAATAGTTCAAAAAGTAATTATCATCAGCAGCAGACTGTCATATAATGGCGTTCCCAGTCAATTC
This sequence comes from Porites divaricata, assembly GCA_038088405.1. Classification (NCBI taxonomy): domain Eukaryota; kingdom Metazoa; phylum Cnidaria; class Anthozoa; order Scleractinia; family Poritidae; genus Porites; species Porites divaricata. The sequence continues at coordinate 8,732,027 of JBBMOI010000015.1, read as the reverse complement.
ATTCCCGTCGGGGCGAGGGAGGGGATGGTTGAAATCTTGACTATGAAAACAAATACCGATGCCGTTAAACGAGGGATCTTTCCCAGCGGGTTCGGACTTAATTGAAAGAGGAAAAAAATAATAAATATAAAGACTGTGAATGGTTTTAAACGTACATTAATATGGTCTAAGTATCGGTAAAAAGTCTTGCAACGGAGTCATTTTCTGTAACAAACAAATTTATGATTACAACAATTACCATTCCTTCAGTCTCATTAGCAAATTCTACGTAGCTTTTGCTGCTGTGATTAGCCATTGTTTCTTTCCATTCTTTAGTTGGAAACCTTATCTTGCAGTTTATATTATCAGCTAGAAACAAGACACCTCGTTGTTAGTGTAAAAGGCAGTTGTTTAATTCCACAGAGTATAAAGGAGACGTTAGACACTAAAGGTTTAAGGACCTAGATTTAATCTAATTTCTTGAGACTTCCCTACTAGCATAGGACTCTTTTCCCTGGTACAGTAAACTCCCTTTATTACGGACACTGTAGGGACCTCGAATTAGTGTCCTCATTAGCGTGAGTCCGTAATAGCGGGAGTTTATTCCAGTCAAACATCTGTAAGTTTTTGCAGGGGATTTATCTGCTGACAGTATTATCAGGCTGTCCGTTATAGCAGGGTGTCCGCTAGGCGAGAGATGACTATATTCTGCCCTCTGAATACCTGAATTATTCGCCTTTCATTTCGCACCACAGTCCCAACTATCTGAAAGTCTGGGGCAGGCTATCCATTACAATTTAAAATCTCGATTTCCTATGAATTTAATTTCTTAGACTTGGACGACTCTCTAGAGACGTCCTAAATATTTTCGAGAGGTCAGAGGAAATGTGCCCATTTTAAGGTGGCTATCTCGAGATTGTTACCACACGCAAGCTCGAAACTTTTCGCAAAACATTCCAGCTTTGCAGCCAAAACATAGGTATCTGCGATCCTTCTTTTCCTCGTCACAAAGGTAATATTGAAAGCCACTCAAATTTTAATTGTAGAACAAAACTAGAAAAAAAAAATGTTTCAAATCGGCACTCTGGAATCAACGAACCATTTTGAGTAAACTGATTAAAATACCTTTATTTTTCACCTTACCACGTTTCTACCAATAACATAATTCCAGCATCCGGCATATAAATCAAACACAAAGCACAAACCTCTGATTAGCTCTGGCGAAACAGTAGGGTTAACGTTTAAAATGTCAGCTTCTCAATGCCTCTACGGAAGAAAATCCTCCTTGTCAACTCCGGTCATAAAATCAAATCTTGTTTAGAAATGATGTTTAAACTGTGTAGTGACGTTCAGTGTAAATTCGGTGAGCAGATCATAGGCAGTTTTGTAATTAAGGGGTGGACCTCTGAACTGCCTCTTCCCAGGATTCCAAAACGCCTCTAAGATAATTGAGCGGACATTTGCAAGTGAAAAGTGGGTGTCCGATTAATAAGCGATTTACTGTTCCTAAGAAATTCGAAAACAACATAGAATTGAATTTAACAGACCTGGACAAGGATTAAGGTTGCAAGACTGGCTCTCTGAGGCTGAACCCTCACAGTCTCTCCCACCATTAGTTGGCGCAGGATTGTTACACAGTCGTTTTCTTGTCTTGGATCCCCCATTGCATGGCTTGTTACAGTTTGGCCATGAAGACCAACTGCTCCAGTTACCGTGAACTATAACGATAGTCAGAACACTTCAAAAATACTTCAGGCCCGTGGGTGATTAAAAAGTGAATATCCTTTGAGTAAACCGGGCCTCCCAAAGAGCTTTTGGGAAACAAGCGAAAAATAATAATTAGCTCAACAGTTCAAGGGATATCTTGTTTGGAGAAGTTCAACAGGTTAAATTTCTTTGGGAAGGGGGAAAAGGAGTCGAGTGGATGGATGAATGGATGGATAGATGGATGGGTAGATGGATGAAGGAACTGACAGATTAATAACGTAAAAAAGTAATATTTTTAAGAGGGAGTTACCTGGTGGAGCAACTGATGAAGTCTGTCGAAGTGGTGAAGTAGGTAATGACGGGGACGGTTCTGACGGTTTTAATGGTTGCCATGGAGACAATGTGGGTTGCGATGTTGTTAGGGATGGAGTTGAAGTGTGAGATGATTGGAATAGCTGACTCGTTGAAGATGAACCTTGTAAAGCAGTTGATATAGGCTGGACAGCTATGTTTGATAAAAGAAGAAAGTACTTTAAGTTAACACACAGACATCAAATCAACTATCAAAATATTGTCTAAAAATAGGCTAGTCTGAATTGAATTGAATTGAATAACTCTTTTAATTACGGTCAACTTATCAGGAATTAAAAACACCATTTCTATACAAAACTAAAACTACCAACTATAATACATTACAATACAGTGAAACCTCTATTAAGAGGACCCCCAATTGAGCCGGCACCCTCCTTTAAGCGGACAGTAAGCTGGGTCCCGAAAGTAACGCGTTAGTAAGAAGACGAATTTCACCACAAATTTACGTTAATTAATGAAAAAAAGTGAAAGCAAATGTTTTCGAGCGTTCTACATGCCATCGAGTAAACAAGTAACAAAAAGCTAACCTTAAACCCGGCCGCCATTGTCAGCACTTCAAGCGCGGAGCGACACGAGAAACCTTTCAACTAAACTATTGAATTAAAAGAAGGAACTTAAGGGCCCTACGTCTTTTCGCAGTTGAGATAGCATCAAAAACTTTGATTTATTCCGTTTTAACCGTTCACGCCATAATCAGCTGACAAAAAAGATTAAAACTATATGATTTGCGATGGTCTTGCGCATCTAATGTTTACCATCACATACACATTTTTCACGCTTAAATTGAACCGTGAATCAAAAAAGTCGTTTTTAATGGTTTTCTTTCTGATTCCGTTGAGATCACTTTTTTTCAGTCTCGGAGAAGAGTGGCCTTTTTAGTTCAGGAGTATCACCTCCCCGCTTCCCGGCTCTGTAAATATTATGCTTCTATTCACCTCGATTTCAAATAATAATTAATCTCAGTGAGATTGCTTAAGACGGCCATGAACGCTGAATTTGTATAATTTTATACTAGTTGTTAAGTATTCTTACCGGTAGTGCTATTAGTGCTGTATATCTCCACTCTTAAACAGTTCCAGCTATGCTGACTGATTGGGAGAAATTTAATGAATTTTGCAGACACTGGTACAGGTAACTCATGGTAGTCAGTGATGCTGCTGTTTCCAGTCCTAGTGAACACCTTTCAAGGCAAATTACAATAAAGTATCGGTAGGAAATTCTTTTTAAATAAGGCTTTAAAAAAATGCTTAAAGTGACAGGTTCACGGTTCAGCGCATGCTCATTAATCAAAATGCTATTTATCTGCCGGGGCAAGCTGTAACGTCTATGAAAGAAATATGATCATATCATAGCGGAGCTGCACGCGCGCACAAAGCGCGCGCGTTGGAGGAACCCCTTGGCTAAGTAAAACTACCCATCCCAGATAATTTGGTAATCACGTAATCACCACAGGGTCGCCAATGTTTAATCTCACACTTTCTAAATGGTTAGAGAGCCCAGGTGCAAACTGATTTTGCACATCCATGTTGTGATCAATTGACAGCTGTCAAAACAGGGTATATGCTGACCAGTATCACCTGACCGTATCTCGGGCTCAAGTGTCGACCCGAGGTGGAGTGTTTTTTTTTAAGTTATCCGCTGACAAGTTTCTAGTTTTCAAATGATCGCCGGCTCAAGTCCATTTTTTTTAGTGGAGCTCTGGTGCTCGAAGCGCGCCTGTGGAGCACCATGGGTAAGTAAATCTACCCATCCCAGAAAATTTGGTAATCATGTGATAGTACACCACCCGCCCGTATCAGGTTTGATTATAAGCTTATAGAACTTTAAAAAAGCCTTTAGACATTTTCTCACCGCAAATAGAAAGAAAACGTTTTAAAGTAGATTTAGTTATAATTCTAGCTGTAATAGAAAGCTTTGAGCGATTTTTTTGCCTCGAGTTCATCTTTGAAAAAAGCAAACACCGGGAACCCGGCTAAAAACATCACCAAGGATTTTCAGAGACACTTTAATACTTGTCTCCGTGAATGAAAATCGGTGTCTCTGTATATGTTTCACCGAATTATTTCCTTTTACTGATTGTTAGTAGTCTCTTTTGCAATTTTAATCGCTGTGCCGTTTGTTTTCAGTCGCTCATGAACATCGCTTGCAGGAGTAGACAAAATGCCCCGCGTATCAAACGCTTTTGAAGATTACACATCGTTATAAAGCCATTATGTTGAAGCGTATAACTCTACTAATCTTAATTTAAACAGTCGACTTTGGCGCTTGTCAAAAGTGAAAACCGGCTCGCCGTAACGGTTTTGCTAAAAGGCAACGCGTGCTTCGATCGTCCTGAATATTGAATGAATGCAATTTGTATTGCATAATTGTGAAATACTGCATTCTTCCCGAGGCCTGTATGATAAAAGCAGCGCCTCATTGTACTATTTCACCTCAGATGTGATGTATAAAAAGTATAAAAGGTTGGTTTACACGTCCCCAGACAAACTGACTTGCAAGATCCAAGTTTTGAGGACGTTACCAACCATGTGACATGTGACACCAAGGAAGTCCAAAAGGTACTTAGCTGTCTTAATGCTAATACGTCTTGTGGAGTTGATAAAATACCTCCTCGTTTACTTAAAGAGACTGCTGACATATCTGCCGTTCCTCTGAGTATGCTCTTCAATTTATCGTTCAAACAGGGACGTCTACCCAATTATGGAAATCAGCTAATATTACACCCATTCACAAGGATGGTGATCGAGAACCAGTAGAAGATTATAGAGGCATTTCACTCTTAACTATCTCTAGGAAATGCCAGGAGAGAATTGTGTATAATGCTATTTATGATCAAGTTATTAGATTCATACATGATTCTCATCACGGGTTCCTCACTGGTCGTTCCTGCACTACTCAACTACTCTTAGTACATCATGACTGGTTTAAAGTCTTGGACAAGAGAGGTCAAGTTGATGTAGTATTTATAGACTTTTCAAAGGCCTTTGACCTTGTCTGTCATAACATTCTATTAACCAAACTTTACAAATATGGTGTCCATGGAGGCTTGCTAAATTGGTATAGAGATTATTTAACAGAACGTCAACAGCGTGTTGTAGTGAAAGGAGAGGCCTCCGACTGGTTAACCGTAACCTCTGGTGTCCCACAAGGTTCTTTGTTGGGACCATTATTCTTCATAGTCTACATCAACGATTTACCGGGGGTAATTAGTAAGGACAGCTCAATTGCGTTATATGCTGATGACAGTTAAATGTAAAGGGTTATTAGTACTCAAGAAGATCTGTCTACTTTTCAAAGTGACATAGATAAATTTCAGATTGGTGCAAGATGAACAACATGAGAATTAATACCAAGAAATGTAAGATCATGCGAATAACCAGGAAAAAGTCACCCTTAGTTGGGGAGTACAATATTGAAGGTCAACCTTTGGAAAGTGTTAATGTGTATAAAGATTTAGGATTATTTACTGCTAGTAATCTTTCATGGAACCAACACGTACATAAAATAACTGCCAAGGCTAATAGGGTCTTAGGGTTGGTTAAGAGGACTTGTAGGGACTTAAAGGATATTGATACCATGAACACACTTTATTGTAGTCTTGTGAGACCTTATTAGAATATTCATGCGAAACTTGGAACCCTTATACTAAACGTAACATTGATAAATTGGAGGCTGTTCAGCGAAGAGCTACCAGATGGATCATTGGGTCTGATGATGATTATGATACTAGACTATCTAAGCTAAGATTGTTGTCATTATCCAGTAGGAGGTTCACTAGAGATGTTACAATTTTTTTTTTTTTTAATGTAATTAATGGACATTATGATATTGATATTTCAAATAAGCTCATATTTTGTAAGGACAGAAATACAGGTTATAAGTTGAGGAAAAATGACACACAGGACCTTGTTCCAAATTTAGTAGAACTGATGGTTTTAAATATAGTTTTTTTAACCGGATTGTAAATGAATGGAATGGTTTACCCAATCATATTAGAGAATCAAACAGTATTGCAACTTTTAAAAATATGTTTTAAGCTTTATTAAGAATAACTAGAACTTTTACATTTCTATTTGTATATATCTTTCTTATATTTAGATAGTCGGGGGCATCCCTAGTATGGCGCATTTGCGCTTTTGGTTGTCTCCTTCTCCATGGAAGTGTTAGCTTATTTGCTTGTAATGTAGTGGAGTGAATTGGTAATAAAAAATAAAAATAAAAAAAATATTGGCAAGATTTTGTAAAGTAAACTTTGTCGAACGCAAAAAATTCAGCCTGATTTGTTTTCCAAGATTTTGTTTTCCAGGCTTAATGTACTGTGATCAAGAACCTTTGTGGCTACAGTGTATGCTATCTTTTAGGTGTACAAGTCATATAAGGTTATCAACTCGATGTAAGATTAAGTTCACTCTTAGCTTGGACTGTTTCCAAATTATTTTTCTCTAAAATCACAGCCTTTCCCTCAAAAGTCACATGAATGTGCTCTGAAGTTAACGGATTTGTGTAATACGTCAAGTTTATTGTTTGATCTAAGTTATAAATTCGACTTAATAGGAGCTTCGCTTTTAGCCCTGCCTAAATCTACATATTAATGTATGTTGTCAAAGAACCAGACTGCACACTCCCCTGGCAGTCACTTGATCAATTTAGGTGCAAATAGCTGTAAATTAATCAACCATGGAATAACACCCTCGCGTCAACACAGGGGGGGGGGGGGGGGGGGGAGGTAACTCTATTATTTTCCACCTTAGTTTCTTGACCCACTCCGCCTGCCAGTATGACGTCACATGGTAACGGGCAAGAGCCTCGGGTCGCTTTTGCAAATAAGCAAGGGATACGACAGTTATCTGGACGAGCGAGGTCGATGGAAGGCGAAGAAGATAGCAAATATCGGTATATATCGCTTATTTCAACGAATGTGTGTGAGCTTTGGTGTTGCTATAATCTGCTTGTGCAAACCGTGTTTTGCGGGCCGTGTTGGGGGATCGCGATCTGTTTCACGGGACTGGGAAGGTGTTGAAAACTTATTTTTTTTTACTCTAAACTATGCAAGGTCTAGTCTCCAAAATAGGAGGTTCCACTCACAGATCACGCATGTTTGTATTTCATCTATTCTTTTGCTAATTAAATGGGCCTAACTTCATATCATTCCTTTCGCGTGTGGGCCTCTATTGATCTCCTAATTCTCCACCAGCTAGTTCGATCGATTATCTACATCGAGTCGGCCCGTTGACCCCGAAATAATGCGAAATAGCTTTGAAACACGCGCTTAAGCTAATTTTCCTCAAATGTATATTTGAATTCATGATAAATACAGCTCCAACAGCTTCAAACAGCGTCTATGGTAGAGAAAAATTGTTATCAAACGACAAAATTAATTTGTCAAATCATGTGTGTCACTGTGGTGTAGTGGTCAAGGAGTTACTTGCACGTGCAGATAAACCGGGTTCGACTCCCGGCGACGCTTTTTTCTGTTTTTTTGTACCATTTTTTTTTTTCCTGATTGGTCTCTTTTTTAAACACTATTTTTCCTTTTGGCCTTTTTTTCTTTATTCTTACTGCTGACCCTGCTGGTCATGCACTTGGATCAATATATATTTTAAGATTAAGTCCGGAGTTTTATTTTGGAAAAGGGATTTCAAAAGCTCTTGATCTGCATACTAGCCAAGCTTACGACCAGATAAAAACCATAACACATAACAGTGTCAAGACATGTCCCTCCTCTGAAACAGCTGAATTTTTTTCAATGTTAGATCACATCATGACAAACAACACACAGTACACCAAAAACTGTACTAATTTACACCCAACACCCACCAGTGACCCACTGGCGAAAGTTAAACTTGCCTTTTGTACATCGTCTTAATCACTAATATTATTACCCTAAAATCTCCACTGGGTTTGCTCCAAAAAAATAATTAAACGAAACCTTTTATTGGTTTTCGGGATTTAATTACAGAATTACAGGTGTATGCCCAATACAGTATTAAAATGCGCTAAAGTAACAAGATTCAATCGGCTCACAGTCTCTCACAAATACCTATCATATAGCTTCCTCTTTCAATGCTACAGCTAAGCGAACTTTGAGAGGAATGATGTGGGGTTCTACTAGATCTGAAGAGCTGAAAATATGCACAATGTAAAGTATATACATCCTTCGATGAACCTCCTATTGCTGTGTCTAAACTCCTCAATCTTGCTGTGCACTGGCCCTCAAAAGTGTGACCGGTCGGTATTATTGCCCGTAAAATTTGCTCGACGATAGAAAGGAATCTTTAAAATTCATTACACCAATGGACATTTCATTCCAAAAAAGTACTTAAGTGTAGTTTTCTATGACAATAGAAACCTTAAAATCTCCAAATCCAAAAAAATCGGAACAGCATTTCCGAGATAAAATCGAAATTTTTATCTGTCGCTTCGATGAACACTTCGCGCGCCATTTTGAAAGTTACTGACGAGAGACGTGACGTCATACTGGCAGGTGGCCACAGATTTCCTTGGAGACACCTCCCCCCGGGTCAACAATAAATTCAACGTTGGCTCGTTGGTAGTGTTAGCATAATCCACTAATTTTCTGCGATTTTAGCAGTCCTCCATCCTGCTTCAGGTTACTCCGAAATACAATTCTACCTTGAAATACACTCTGAGATCGCTGAGATTTATGTGAGTGGGATTATTAACCGATAGAATTAAAAATAAACTGGAAAGAAGTTATTTAGGTAATGAGCATGTGCTGAACCGTGAACCTGACCCTTTAAGACTAAAACCCATTTATCGCTCTTTATTTATTCATTTATTTTGTCACATTTGAAAGGAACAAAATGCTAAGTAACCGATTCACAGAAAAAAAATAACGAGAAGATTGACAAGGAGGGCGTACAAGAAGCTTTAAGCGTATGAATAACTGGGTAATTGAATAGCTTACTTCTAAAACTATATTTATAATCGCAAAAATGAACACTATAAAAAGTAAGGGATTTTCAATCACTGTTCAATGACAATATAAATCCACTCTTTTCACAAATAACTTTAAGCGCACACCACCACGCCCACCTTTCCACCACCCAATGAAGAAAAAAAAGAAAGAAAAGAAAAACTGGAGTGCAGAATAGTAGTATTGATTATTATTTCTTTGCTGGCTTAAAATCTCTAAATTAATTTTCTGAGGTTGAAATTGACTAAGTATTAACGCTACCTCAAAGGCATAGTTTTTAGCATTTTAGTAAACAAACTTTCAGCGAGCAGTTCAAATTTCGGTTTGGTTTCATCTTCATATTATTGGGTGTCAGTAAAACGCGGCATCGGGGTCGGGGCCGGGGCCGGGACCGGGGTCTCTGCATTTTACTGACACCGATGGTTATTATTAAATATTTTATTTTTGCAAGATTAACTTTACTTCTTGTTGAAAATGGTGAAAAAAAAATTTAATTACTAAGCGTCAAATAAGCTACCACTATCGAGGTCAAATAATTCAATTAGCACCGAGAGAGCTTAATCGAATAAATACGGTTATCGAATTACATATCGTAAAGTTGGATCGAGAAAGCCTCATCTCAGTGTCGACCAGAGGAATAAATATCGAAAATCAATCCCCTTCCTTGAACGTGTTGTCATCTTGAATGCAGGGTTATAATCTGTAGTACTGGATGGCAGCAATATAATCATGCCAAAATATACGCACCGTAAACCGCTACCCCCTCGACCGAAGCTACAACTTTCTTCTAAGCTAAAAAGTAAGTTATTACCTTATCATAGCCATTTGAATCCTGGCAAGCAGTCCAGCCACTACCATACAAAGAGAACTCCAGTTTGAAAGATATTACGTATTCATTAGTATCCTCTCTACCTTGAGTCGCAACACCACATATTTTTGTTGTCTCTTCAAGTTCAACCTTCAGCCAGTCCTGCGTACTGCTAGAGCTTTGAGCGCACCAGGCTCTATTGCCATTAAGTCGGCCGCGTAAAGCTGCGTAGTCCGTTTTCCTTGTAGAAGCAGTCATCTTGTCACCAGAAACGACAAAATTATTGGCAACACCAATGGCATTGTTGAAGCACGATGCTTGCGTTGCTGAGTGTAAGCAGAATAACGTCGTGAAAATGAAGAAAGTATCAAACCGAAAGATAACATCGTTTTCCTTGTTTCTTTATTTGAAAAGGGAAGTTAGACATCTTTGACACACATTCAAGGTTAATGGTACCCTGGGTACCAGAGGCTTTTCTCGCGTGCAGCGGGAATTTTCGGTGTTGGCTGAAGGCCGATACATCTTCGACCATAGGCCGAATTCACGAGCGGCGAAGCCGCGAGAAAAACCTCTGGCACAGGGCGGTGCTTTTTACCGTCCCCGTTGACCTTTGAGCTTTTTTATCGGATTACATTTACGCCAATCATATTGAAAGTCTCCAACTGTAATCATGTCGGCCGGCACGTGAAGAAATGTTCGAGTGTAAAATTCATTGCTTTAAGAGCAATCAGGACTGGGTCACATCGCAAGTCTCCACACTTGATGTAGCTTCAGTTTAAGCTGCAATCCATTCTTCGATATTTGGATCTGAAAATCACTATCCGTGAGAATTTAACATCCTGCTAAAAACGCTAACGAGCTGGTCCCAGCGTGACAAAACATTGCAGTAGGAAACCGTCACTTTCACGGACAAAAAGAAAATCGCTTAATATAATTATTCAGATCCGGGAGGCACTTTGCATAAATTAAACAACCTAAAATCCTCATTTAGCCGCAATGAAGAGTTTAACATTTCAAAAGAGGTCAAAGAAAATGCTCTTGCATCAGAGGGAAAATCATATGCCGACCAGACACAATAACCGCAGAAAATAAATATGCGTGTCACAACCTCTCAGTATGAAATAATCGGTAAAAATCAGATTTGCTCAGTCAAAACGTTTTTCTCCAGAGCATAATCTTCCCGTCAGAGAAAAATAAAAATACATGTTTTGTTTTTGTACTCCTAAGGCCATCAATACAAACTATTTAAAAAAAACATGTTGAAATCGTTTGAAATAGGAAATTAGTTAATTGCGACTACTCTTACGTCATGTCAACAGCACAGTTGGAAAAATTCTTTCACGTGCTGGTCTATTATTGTCAACCAATTGAAGCGTCTGTTAGATTCAAAGTTCCTCAGGTGGTCGTTAGGAGCCAATCAGCTGTCTTGTCCAAAATCTGGACCAACTGATTTAACCGTGCTAACGATTGGATCGGCGCCATCAAAGCAATGGCGCTCTGCTCCAGAGGCTTTTCGCGGAGTTTGTCTAATGGCCGTGGGTCGTGGGTCGTGGGTGATGTTTAAAAACTACTTTTTAATCATAATTAATACTTAACAATGTTACTACTTTTTTTAAATATTAATAATTTACAATATTACAAGTTTTTGATTTTTTTAACTACTCGATAACTAATAACATAACGAAACGAACATAACACAATGCATGAAAATGGGTGGGGATGGGTAAAGGCAGGAATCCATTGGAGCTATTTTCAGGACTGGTGTAATCTCTTGATAATATTTTGAGAAAATTGTTTTGGTCAAACGCTTGAACAACACACACACAAGTTAACTTAGAATAAGTGTTGACAGACCAAACACAGCTCATAAGCTCGCGACAATGTGAAACGTGACCTTAAGCGTTAGCTTGAACGGGAGTTTTTTTCCCTTTTTCCTCTCTCGCGCGAAGGTTACTTGCACTTCACAGTGCATGTACCATTCTAAACTTCAGTTGACTGAGTAAATCTTTTTTTTGCCGCACCACGCAGTATTTCCGCTTACATTAATTAAGAGGTCATGAAGCTGGTTTGTTACATGCAAACTGAGTACGTAATCATTTCCTGTAGTTTATGCTTCTGTAGGTGTTCTGATAGGATTTGATCTCAGATGCATTTGCAAAGTTTTCAAATTTTCTTTGACCTCTGTTTCATACGGCTACACAAAGATTTTAGTTTCTTTGATTTTCTCCGTAATGCCTGGATAGCCTCTGGATCTGAATAACTACATGCATGCATGTGAGTTTATTTGTCCGTGAATGTGGTTATTTCCTGCTATGTCAGTATGACGCTGGGCCCAGCTCTTAAGTGTTGTTTGCACGATGTCGAATTTTCACGGATAGTAAGATCTTCAGATTTGAGTTGTACACTGTAGCTTGAACTAAAGCTCCATCATGTATAGAGAATTATGCTGTGCATCAGTCAAGATTATTCTCTAAGCGCTGATGTAGTAATTCTGATTAAAAATTAAGTTTTAATCATTACCCACACCCACGACTTATACCCACACCCACACCCACACCCACACCCACGACCCACGACTTGTACCCACGACCCACGACCATTAGACAAACTCCTTTTCGCGCGAGTCACTATAAAGACTTGACAGAAACCGGAAACCGCGCTACAAAAGTCTCTGGCACCCAGGGTAGGTTAATGGGAGTAAAACGAAACATCAGAGCTTCAAATGACAGTCAGCTGGCCATTGAACTATGTCGGACTAACTTGCCAACGTGGTCGGATATATTGACTGACTTACAATAGCGTAAGGTTTGTTTTTTTTTTTTTTAGTAATTACAGTAATTAGTGAAAGTAGATAATTTTCCGTTCTCTCAGTTATATTTTAACGAGGTGACCAAGTAATGTTTGGTGAATATTTCATAGGTAAAAAATATTACCCTATGATGTAAAACTGAATTTTAACAAAGTTCGGGGAAGTCCTAATTTGCTTAATCACGGCACGATTTTCAGTTACCGATTAACCATAACAATAACAAGCTTTCTTTTTTTTTTTTTTAAGTAAACCGCCATTTTTGCTTGTAGCGAAAAAAAAAAACTTTTCAAGTGCATGCGAGAGCGGGATAGTCTGCTACACAGCCGTTTTTAGTGTTGTCACGCAACGCTCCTCCCCACTAACGGCTGCTGAAAACCGAACTACATTCCTTCCCTTTGTGTTTGTGGTCTAACGAACAAGCCAATCATGTATAAGAAATTTGACAATACGTGAGCCGGAGGGCGCTAGGAAGCGAGCACGCTTCTCAATTTTCGACAAATCAATCAATCGTCGCTGAATTTAGACGGACTCTGTGTTTTCAAGCAACGAAAAGGTTAATTTGCAAAAAAGTGTGTTTTAAGCGGTCAAGAAAGTTCCAAGTGAAAAAAAGGTTTGATAGGCCTAGAAAACTTTTACCAGGATCGGTTGGTTCTTCATTTGACGTGCATATGTACTGATATGTAATGAAGAAATTTAATGTCCCGGATGTGCTCATTGTTTTCCTGTGAACACTCAACTCTCAAGGGGACTGATTCAAAAAGCAATCTTCTAAATTATCGATGAGCTATTTCCCGAAACTACACCTGGCAACTTTATGAGCACATCCATGTTGTGCATCGCAATTTGCTCGACTTGCTTGCTGCTGCTACTTATCTCCTAAATTTTGAATAGGACTTGACTACGACGACACTACTGTAGTTAGTTAATTGCTTGTTTTCACGCAATGATTTTGATTATTCTGTCACTCACACATGGGGCACTGATAAAAGCAAAGCTGTGATTGGAGGAGTCACAGTACCGCAAACGTGACGCGAACACCTTCCAGAAAATGGGAGCTAAATCATAATTGGCTAATCACGGGAAAGGAATGTAGTTCGGTTTTCAGCAGCCGTTAGTGGGGAGGAGCATTGCGTGACGACACTAAAAACGGCTGTGTAGCAGACTAAGAGCGGGATGACACGCACTGTCCAATTTCTTGGGCATGAAGAGCACTGTCTTATTACACTGTCCAATTAGTCGCCTGGCCTCAGCTAAGAAAATTTGCTTATCTATCCATCCGAGCAAATCGGGTAGTCACGTGGCCATACGATGATGATAAGCTTTTACCTTGGTCACGTTTTTTGCCACGCTCCAGGGGCCCGTTAAAGTCCCGGTAACTTTTCGGACCCGAAATCAAATATTCAAATCGAAATATAAAGAATAAGAGCGCGGGTCCTTGCTAGCAAACTACTCCATTTTGTTTTATTAACTGATCGTTTTATCATGTTACATGCAAACCTATTGAAACCTCGATCTTTAATGAAAACGGAGACAGCTTTCCGGGCCCGTTAATTATCGGAACTTTTGAGAAACAGGCCCCAGGAGTCAAAGTTTTGACTGGTGAATTCATGCGTAAAAACCTAGTATGCAGCATCTTCAAGTTTGTTTACCGTCGTATACTTACATGACTTAAAAGTTTTATACTTTTTGTGTTCCTTTCAATGCTGCCACAATATGGAATACAGCCGCTGTAAAGATTCTTTCATTGTTCAAAGCTGGTTTGATGGTTTGGTTTATTTATTTTATTTTTGGTTAGGTAAAGCGTCGCATAAACGGACGGATTCATTTTAGATGGCAGCGTTCTTGAAAGCTTGCAGCGTTTACTGACCTAATTTACTGCTTTTCAGGGCCTTTTCCTCAGGTGAGGTTGATTATTTATTGTTTTTTCTTTCTGGTTTTATTTCCTTATGATTTGGGGCGTTATTATTTCTTGTCACTTACGATTCATGTTTTCAAACTTTGACCGAAGCGCAATACATGGCCACTGGTCTATTATCAGCAAGTTAAAATACTCATTCTTAAGCAGATAAACTTTTTTTTTTTTCTCATTGTTGTAATTCTTGCTTCGAGGCACGTTCATTTAGTTAATGTTTTCGCCAATTTTAACCTGTTTTACGCGAACGGAACCGGATGAAAAAAATAATAAATAAACAGACAGTTAAATAATCAAATGGTTTTTAGAAACGGTTCAGACACACTAATCGCCTTTCTTGAATGAATTAATAAAACTGAACTGTTGTTGTTGTTCAGTTTCTATTGAATATTGCTACTTCCTTTTGAGTCAACAACTTTGAAATTTTTTTAAAATATCTGTTGTGGACCAAATCGCGAACTAATCAGTTAAAATTATAAAGGAAAGTCATAGTAAAAATAAGAAGTGTCATAATATTTTACTAGCCAACTTTGTTTTTAAATATACGAGCCACTGAACAAGACAGTCACTCTAATTTCGTACGATTTTTGCCCATTTTAGGCCTCGGGAAAAAAACAATTCGTTAAAAAAATATTATCCATTCGATCTAAACCAATGATTTTGTAACTTGGGCCCATAGGGGTTTATTCTGGCTGAGTTTGAGGCCAGTTCATTTTTGTAATAATTATTTCTACGTCTAATTGATAATTACGCGGAGCCTCTCGTAAGGGATAAAAGTTATGCTGGCAATGTCGAATTAACTATCAGCTATTTATTAAGGATGAAATCAAGGCAGCGGATATTCAAAAAGATTTGAGTTGAAATTCACGATAATGCGAAGAATCGTTCTAAATTCCAAGTCTACTATAAATTCAAAGTTTGGTCGTTTAAAACGAACCACTTATCTAAAGAATTAGAAAGGTCTGGTAAAATGTGTCTAGAAAAAAAATTGGATTTTTAGATAAATCAGAAAAAAACACGTACGAATATGTACTATGAAACCTTAAAATTTGAAAGTGAACCAAGTTTTTGCTATTACCTTGAGAACTGCTTGAAAAAACCAATGAGGAAGGTGACAATATTGGTGATGACAAAGGTGAAGATGGCAATTGGTATTGTGTGCCTGTTAGTAACGTTGATAATAATAATGAAGATGATGAAGATGCAGATGATAATGGTGATAATGATAATTTTGATGATGGCGATGATGGTGATAGTGATGGTAATGGTGGAGGTGATGATAATGGTGATGGAGGAGGCGATGTTGGTGGTGATATTTGTGATGATGATGGTGATGGTGGAAGTAATGGTGATGGAGATGATGATGGTGTTGGTGAAGGTGATGGTGATGAAGGAGGTAATGTTGGTTGTGATGATTGTAATGATGATGGCAATGGTGAAGATGAACGTGAAGTTGATGGTGATGGTGGTGGTGATGGTGAATGTGACAGTGACAGTGACGGTGATGGTGATGGTGAAGATGAGGGTGATGAAGGAGGTAATGTTGGTTGTGATGATTGTAATGATGATGGCAATGGTGAAGATGAACGTGAAGTTGATGGTGATGGTGGTGGTGAAGATGAGGGTGATAGCAAAGGTGATGATGATGATGATGATGATGAGAGTGATGGTGAGAGTGAAGGGCTTGTATCACATCGTTCTCCAGTAAATCCTGTTGGGCAGGAGCATGTAAAGGTACCTGATCCACTTGAACAAGTACCACCATTCAGACATGGGGTTGGCGAGCAAGGATCAGCTGCTGAAGCAAAAAAAAAAAAGCACAAAGAAAATTGACTTCGTTGTGAGTAAGCAAGTAAAGTAATGTGTGCTAATAAAAATATTTCATTTTTAATACCATTCAGATCCCCACATTCATAACTGTGTCCATTCTCTGTTAGGTAACATGTCTGACTGTTAGGGCAGTCGACATTGGCACATTTTTCCTCTGAAAAAGACATACGTTCATAAATAGGTTAAATAATGAGACAACAGGTATTTTGCTTTCCCTCTGATTTTAAATTTGACTGCCCCCAGATCAGGAGCTAAAGGATAAGGACGTCCGTAGGAGGCTGTGTGCTAAAAAAGACGTTAACTTAGGGGGTTATGATGCGTCATTGTGTAATCTACTTATCTTGATTTTTGTTTTCTCGTTTTTTTGTTCTTTTTTTTTTTTTCTGCCAGAGTTGAACTCTTCCGTCAACCAGTTTTTCAGTGTTGTTGTTGTTTCTCTACTAGGCACGTATAAGGCGTATAAACCGTATTGGATCCGTGCACACTTCGGCCAATCTAATTTTCCATTTTTCCAACAAACACGAAAAAAGGAAAATAATATTCCTTATCCTTATCACATTTACATATTTTAAAGTACAGACAAAAATAGAAAAAAAGAAAATGGTCAGGAAAATTAATCATTTTTTTCATTTTTCTAATTTTGAAGTCCGCTTCAAAAATACAAAAAAATACTGTAAACGGCTAAAAGCGATATTTTGCCATTTTTTAATTTCTTGCTATTGTTAGGAAATGAGAAAAATGAAATAATATCCGATTCCAATCAGTGGTCGGTTCCGTCAATTCAATTTTTTACAAAAACGCGGATTAGGAAAATGAAAAATGCCTAAAAATCAAGATGTTTATTTGTATTTCACACTCAAAACTAAAAAAAGGATACCTTTTATTTAACTTTCACTCGCTGTTATGAAAACCTGATAAAAGTGCCCTCTTCTCTCATGAAAAGCCGGATATTTTTAAGATTGGTCTTCGATATAAAGTGAACCAATTTTCTTGAGTAATATTTATATCTCACTAATTGCAAAAAAGCTGGAAAGAGAAATTTCTCGATTTTTTTCAGCTTTTTGTCTTTTCCGTCAAAGTCGAAAAAGGTCGACTTTTTCCCAGGCCTTTTCCAGGCCTAATCTTTGGGCCTCTTGACTGACAGCTGTCAAAAAATGGCGGGAAATTAGTAAGTGCAATAGTGGCGTTAATTTACAAGTGTTTACATGTAGTTGCACACTTTGTGTTCCGGCAATTTTCAAGCCATCGGACGTTTAATTTACGTCCGAGATTTAAGCTTGTTTTGACATTATTTAACGACGATCCTAAATACCTAGGCAGGTAATTCCACCATTTTTTCTCTGGCTACGGCCCTGACAAGAAATAAAAAAGGCCGGCTAAAACTAAAGTCTTCAACTCTAAGCAAAGGTAATCTGGCCATGATATTTAGGCTTGATCTAAACCAAGGGATCTACGTACATTTCCTTCGAAGAAGGGAGATAATTCCACTATTAAATACTGGCTTTTAGCACATCGAGGACTTTGAGAAGACGTACCAGAGGACAGCGACAAGAAAAAATCTCAACTCTCCGCCTGGGCAGAGCACGCTGGTCGGACTAAAACGACCAACCTTCACCACCACCAAGAAGGGTCAAGTGGCGTGGAAGAAATCGCTTGTAGTGGTGGACATGTTGCCGGCGTCTGGCGAAATCAGGGAAAAGTTCCAGGGAAACATGTTGCTGACCGAAGAAACTTCGTCGGTCGATGAAGTACAGAGGGTACTAAAAGAAAAATTAAAATTTGAAGTGATTCTTCTGGATGCAAATACTTCATCGACCGACGAAGTTTCTTCGGTTAGCGACACGGTTCACCTTGAACTTTTCTCCGATTGTTTTCGCCAGATGGTGTCACGTCCACCATACAAGCGATTTCTTCCACGCCACTAGACCCTTCTTGGTGGTGGTGAAGGTCGGTCAATTTAGTTGAGATTTGTTTGTGTGGCCGTCCTTAGGTAGGAAAGAGGTACATCAAGCGCTGTAGACTGCAGTGCGTGCACTACTGAGCTAACTGATCATGAGGTCGCACTCATCCATTGACTATATAAGTACGTCTTTCCATTTTTAGGGCGAGCCTAAATATCATGACCAGAGCACTGTTGTTTAGAGTTAAAGACTTAAGGTTTACCCCTTTTTTATTTCTCGTCGGTGTTAATCTTGACGTAAACGTCTGACATCTTGAAACATTGCCGGACCACAAAGTGTGCAACTGCATATGAACACTTGTAAATTAACGTCACAACTCATTGCTCACAATTAACTGTCATTTTTGACAGCTGTCAGTCGAGAGGATCGAAGATTGGGATTCCCGCCTTTATTTGACAACTGTCCACCAAAAAGTCGAAACAAAGAAAGGCAAAAAAAGTCGACTTTTTTCGACGTTGTATAATAAGGCAAAAAGCTGAAAAAACTCCAGAAATTTCTCCTTTCAGCTTTTTTGCCATTAGTGAGATATGAATATTACTCAAGAAAGTTGGTTCACTTTGTATAGAAGACAAATACTAAAAATGTCCCGCCTCTTATGTGAAAAGGAGGCACTTTTCTCAGGTTTTCACAACAGCGAGTGAAGTTTAAAAAAAAGGTATCTTTTTTTCAGTTTTGAGAGTAAAATACAAATAAAGACCTTGATTTTAAGGCATTTTTCATTTTTGTAATCCGCATTTTTTACAAAAAGTAGAATTGCCGGAACCGACCATTTACGTTTACAGAATTTTTTGCATTTTTGAAGCGGAGTTCAAAATTAGAAAACTGAAAAATTGACTAATTTTCCTGACCATTTTCTTTTTTTCTATTTTTGTCTGTACTTTAAAATTTCGTAAATATGATAAGGATAAGTAATATAATTTTCTTTTTCCGTTTTTGTTGCAAAATGAAAAATTAGATTGGCCGAAGTGTGCACGGACCGTATTGCACTATGTCGATCGAAAACGTTTTTTCCGTTGGTTTTTCTGGCTAGAAGCTCCATAAGAAAAATCCTAGGAAGTCTATCGATTAAAACTCCTAGCTCTTATATACGCATGGGCGTGCATACTAAATTATTTTCACCACAGCTTGAAATCAATAGGAGTTAAGATAAGGCAAGCAATAAGCGCGCCATGTTATGACAATTATTGATTCGGATTAGTTATGATATAAAGAACTCGAATGCAAGTATCTACCTTAGTCTTCAACTTCAGAGGATAACACTCTGGTGGACCAGATTTGCATTATTCCTCATTATATCATACTAAGCGTCACGTTCCTGAAATTTATCTTGTTGTCATATGATTATTCTTATTAAATAAGGGGGTGCTTACATGACACCGGGGCGACTTTCGCCCCGGAGCGAGTTCACTCCGGTTCTCTACTCATGGCTCTATATTTGTTTACATGATACCACCCAAAATTTCATGCTGGCGCGAGTCACCCCGCGTGAGTTCACCCCGGTTCTTGTACCGGGGCGAGAATTTCACTCCGGTACGAAATCTCGCAACGGTATCATGTAAAAACGAAACGACCACCCGTTTCGGTGTGAAATCGGTCTGCCGGTAGACTGGAACGGGTAGCGAAATCAAAAAGTCATGTCGGTATGAAATTCGTGCCGGTGCGAGTTGTCTCATGTAACCACCCACAAACAGTATAATCAACATTTTTAAGGATTACTCACCTTCCACCCCGTTGGTACAGTATCGCCATGCATCTGGGTTACAAGTATTTTTAAATTCAACAAGCTTGTACATATAAAAAGCACCACAGTTTATAACCTCAATGGAATCAACATTTTGGCAAGCATGATTTTTTGTACGGGAGCAAATTGTTCTCGTGACCTTGCCTTCGCTTGGGGTAGGATGACTCCCTTGGAGATAAAGTTGTATACCTGTCCCACAAGCTTTTTTATCAGGGACTATTACAGCTGCTAACGCATTGCCGGCGTTTCCTGACACTTTGTACCAGTAATCCCACTCATTTGCTAAGTCATCTTTGTCACATTTGTCATCAGTGTCCGAGATGAAACTTACTTTCCGATCGCCATTGTTTAGATCTTTATAATTGTCATCGCTGCAAGGATCATTTCCTGTTCATGAAACAAAAGAAGCCGGATTAATGAACGGAGACATTCAATTCAGATAAATTATTTTATATTAAGCTGACAAAGGAGTGAAACGAAGAGGAGTGGGCAGAATTTTTTTCAACCTCTCCACGCGCTAACTTATATTCTGCTTTACCTGGGTAGTCAGTTCTTTACTAAGCTGTTGTTATCTGTGGGCAGAATATTAACCACGCGCTAACTTTGCAGGCACTTTTAAAAGTATGATTATGCATTTAATTTGATATTTCACTTTGGCTTTATGGTAACATTTTTTTCCTATTTTTTGAGAATTCAGACCTTTCGCTACATACATACATACACACATACATACATACATACATACATACATACCCTTTATTTAAACATGAAATGATTTATAGCTCAAAGCTTGTGACGTTTAGCACAGTTGAGTGTTGGCCGTTTACTACCGAGAATTGAGTTCGAGCAGTTAGGTAGTCCGTCAGCCATGATAGAAGAGAACCTTCAACTCCAAATTGAAAATTCAACTTATTTAATTAATTTATTTATTTATAAACATTATTTATACAGAAATTCCAGTTCAGCATAGCTGGTTTAAATGGAGATCTGTGCAAAAGAAAACGAATAAATAATAAAATATAGAAATAGAAGCAAAAAGTCATTCGAAGAGCTCATGAAGGTGGAAAACTAACTAAAATGATTTAGATATTTCTTGACTTTCAGTTTAAAACTAGTGAGAGACTGATCATGGCGTAAGTTACGAGGAAGAGTGTTCCAGGAATTGGCGGCATTGTACTTAAAAGATGTTTGAAATTTAGTAGTCCTGGCAAGGGGCAGGCGGATAAGGTCTTTGTTCCTAGTGTCGTAGTTATGGATCTGCTCCGAGGAGTGGAAGTCGTCTAATAGATAAACAGGAGCCAAGCCATTGATACACTTATAGACCTGTATGCACTTCTGGTGTTCTCTGCGGCATTGTAGGGATGGCCATTTCAATGTTTGCTGTATATCAGTATCGGTAGCCTTGCGACCCGCAATTATTCCCGCAGCTCGCTTGAGAAGACGGTCAAGGTAGTTCTTATTTCCCTGACCGCAACCATCCCACACAACGCAATAATAATCGAATAACGGTAGAACCATAGCATTAAACAGAGTGATGCAAGCTTCTTTTGGGATGACTTCCCGTGCTCTACGTAGCATTCCAAGGCGGGACGAGATCTTATTACCGATATGCTCAATGTGATCATTCCAAGTTAGGCATGGGTCTAGAATCACGCCCACATATTTAAATTTGTATACCCTTTCAAGATCTTTGTCATTAACACTGACTGCGAATGACTGGACTGAGCTCAGTTTTTGATGGGTTCCCATAAGCATAACTTTGGTCTTCGAGTGATTTAACATGAGATAGTTTTGGTGCAACCATCAGACAACGTGGTCGAGATCTTGGGACAGAGCAGCCTCTGGCTCAATAGCTTGCACAGAAATGCTTTCAAAAAACAATAGGGTATCGTCAGCGTAAAGATGGACTTTACAGTACTTTGTTACTGTCGGTAGATCGTTAATGTACATTATGAACAATAAAGGTCCCAAGACAGACCCCTGAGGCACACCATATAATATAGGTTCAGCGTTAGAATGAATGCCATTAATGATAACACTTTGAGTTATGCAGTAGGATAGCGTGAGATACACAGTCAAAAGCTTTTCTGAAGTCAACAAACGCCACAGCAACCACTTTATTGGTATCAAGAGCTGTTTTCCAGATTTCTGAAAGGTGTACGAGCAATAGTTCAGTAGAATACCCCTCACGGTAAGCCCACTGTTTATCTGTAACCAGGTTATTTTAGAAGACATGTCGAACGACAGACTCTGATAAACAAGATTCCATTATCTTGCTTGGAACACTAAGAAGCGATATTGGTCTAAAGTTATTTGTGTCAGCTTCGTCATCTTTTTTTATATATGGGGATCAGACGAGCTTCCTTCCAATCAGTAAAGGTTTCTCCGGGGTGAGCACAGAATGAGAATAGACCAGCCAAGGGAGAGACAATGGCAGGCTCAGCTACTGTTTAATAATTTAGGTGCAATGTCATCAGGACCCGCAGATTCACTTGGCTTGATGGCTTTTAATTTACGCCGGACCGAATCTTCGCAGACGGTGATATCAGTCACAGCGGGCACTGAACAACCGCTGCGATCGCTCTGTTGTGGAAAATTTCCATTGGATCGTTTAAGTCTTGTGCAGATATTGGCAAAGAAATCATTTATTAACTTTGCCTTTTCTAAATCATTGACGGCAAGGCTTCCATCCTCCCTCTTTAAAGGTCCAATTCTGTTTCCTCTAACAGGATTTGTCGCTTCTGCAATTAAATTCCAGTACGCCGCTGAAGATTTAACTTTTCAGCTAACTTTTCCTTGAAGAACTGCGCCTTCACGTTTCTTATCTCAGATGTAATCTCATTTCTAACTTTCTTATATCTTGCATAAATTTCATGATCTTTAGTGCTAATAGCTCTATTAAGCAATTTAAACCTTAAGATCATCATTCGTCTGATGTCATTATTTATCCTAGGAGAAGATTGACTCCGGATCTTGACGCGCTTTGTAGGTGCACGTAAGTCGCAAATATCTTTGAATAACTTGTTCCATGCACAGAGAACATCATCCTTTTCCTCAAAAACCCGAGCGACGTGAAACAGCGCAGCTGTAATATCAGCCTGAAACTGGTCAACCTGAAATTGTTTATAGTTTCTTATACATTTATCACTTTAGGTGGTGGCCGTTTGTGCTTCAGATTAAGAGTCGCATATATTAAGCAATGGTCAGAAATTCCCAAAGGCAGAACACCTTTACGGTTGATTAGGTCAGGCTTTTTTGTTACTGTCAAATCAATTAACGTGCCTGATTCAACTTGCTTGATTTATTTTGCAGTGAATACAACTTACGGAATGGATCAATTCCCAACCTTTTACATCTCAGTGCAGCATACAGTAATCTGCGTTTATCATTTTGGAAAAAGAAGTTATCACGCACGCAAGTAACATGTCTGGAAATACGTGAATAGCCTGCGTATCTGGCGGTATTCGTGGGCGAATGCTGTTGTTTTTCTGCGGCGAAGGCGCGTAAAGGATGGTAGCAAGTCAAATTGAAACCTGCTTGCCCTAATTCTTGGGTATTCTGATTAGTCCGACAACCAGACGAACGGGAGTTTCTGATTGGCAGAGAGGCGATAATAAGTCAATCAAATGTTAATCTTAATCTCCATATTCTTCCAAGGGAAAGTTAGTGCTTTCACGTGGAAATGAAATAAAATTGAGCAAGCTAACAGGCTCAGTTCCACTCCACCAAAATGCGGTTGAACGAACTCCTCGAAAGACATTTTTTGACGGAAATAGATCTCAAAATTTAAGACACGTTTTCTGTTATCCTAATTCAGAAAGGGTTTAGACTAAAATCGTTTTACGACAGGAAATTGACTCCATAACAAAAGCGCATCAGATAATATATTGCCTTTTGTCACGCAGTGCAAACTCCCTGAGTCAGACATCAGAGTTGTCATAGCAACGAAATGACGCTATTACCTATTTTACTTGCAGCAGTATATCTCGGCACTGGGAACTGTTCTTCCAAAATCGTTTACGGAAGCGTTTTCCTCCAATAGTGGCCTCGATGTTCGTGAAGTTTAAGCGAAATCTGTAAGAACGTTTTCAAGATATTTTGGGATGAAGTTTTTATGGTTAGAAACACAGTAAAAAATGGACAAACTGGATGTTTGGCCGTTATCTGTAGAAAACGAGGCGCTTTTGACATGCAATTTCACCTCATAGTAGTTTCAATCTTTTAAAAACCGTGTGTGAAAGGTCATGGAGATAGCTCCAGCCGATTGCTAGAAAGAAGGGTATGATTAGTATGTATCGAAGTGCTCTTGTTAGCGGTTTTGTAAACATTTTGGTCTTCTTTAACAAATTAGCAAATAATTTTTAAACCGCTCGATAAATTTAATATTCTTGAGATTAATCTTTCTTATATATGAGCTTTAAGTTTCAAGATTATTGATACATTGTAAGGCAGTTTAATAAGGGCTACAATT
>JBBMOI010000015.1:8692500-8700000 GCA_038088405.1 Porites divaricata | reverse complement strand
AATAAAAACACAGCGTTTTATGAACACCTTTGTAAATAGGTTAATTTTTAAGCTCCATTTATTGTAATGATATACCTTTTTAATATATATATATACATGTACTATGTAGATATTTTTTTTTCATAGTTTTTTATCTTCTGTATTGTTGCAACATAAGATACGTAGTTTTATCTTTTGATGAAATAAAGACTCATTATTATTACTATTATTATTATTATTATTTCATCGTGTAGCGAGAGAGTTGCTCGAACGCACCCCCACAGTAGCCATTTAGCCAAAGATACTACTTAAAGGTATTTTCAAACTGCAAGTACAGTCACTGCTCTTAGACAAATCTTAGCTATTTATTATTGAGCGCTGAACAAGAAGTGTTAACTGGTAAACTATAGGACGTCGACTAACATTTTTATATTCATGTCCGTTGTTTAAAAGTTTTGTTGCAATGAATAAAACAAACGCCGCATTACCTTTTCGTAATGTACATACAACTTGATATATTTCAATTGATACTTTTGATTCAGAATCTGTTTTTCATTCCTGGCTTACCGTAAGCTGTTAGATTTTGTATCTCAGTTTATCGTTGGTTATTAGTTCGTTATTATCTTTTGAGAAGTATAATCTCTGACAGTTTATTTCGATTGTTTGGATCAGAAACATTGCGTCATAAGGCAAAGGAAAGAAGTTCGCTTTTGTCGTTCTAACTTGAGTTTTACTTCCAAATTTAGAACCAAACCTTTGCTTGTAAATATGGCTAATAAATTTTCCAACATAATTGTTAAGGCTTGGCTTTGACGCCTAAAAACATAAAGGTCTGATATGTATAAATATCTCGGAATAAATACCTTTCACACAAAACCAACAGAGAACGCAGACAAAAGCTGTTAAAATCTGTTGATACAATAACATGATGACATATAAATTAAATAACTGAAAAAAGAAAACGGTTTTCCTACGAAAATGGTCGTACAGTTACCTCGTTCATTCTTTCCTTTCGATTTTGAGGGCTTGTTCTCTGCAACAGTAAAACATAATTCACATTTATTTAACTTTCGAATTAGCTCGAGTATTTTTGTTATGTTAAAATATCATTGTTGGAAAGCCAAATTCAATTGGTCATACACTGGCGCCCCACAGCTGGCAGCTTCTCTGTTTCCCGGTTTTTTGTTTTTTTTTTCAATGAAATGTCACCAGTTTACCCCCTTCATATGTATGCAATGAGTAAAGTGAATACGACCCTTTTCCAGATTGGTTAACAAACCTCACTGGGGTAACAAAAAGCAGGGGCACCCAACGTCATTTTCGGAAAATATCTGTTCGGAAGACTATTTGAGAACTAGAATTTTCGGAACATTTGTTGTAAAATTTCTTGCTTGCCTGCCTCTCCTAGGATTTTCGAACATCTAAGAAATGGTATAATTGCCCATTTTTAATGGATTTTTACCCTAAAAAGGTCACCTAGAATTTTCGGCAGCCCTTTTTCTGGCTGAAATGTTCTAAAAGGTAAAACGCGTTCCAAACTAATTTGTGGCATTACAATTTAGAGAAATTCAGTGCAAGATTACCACAATGCACCTGAAGAATTTTTCCAAACCGAGTGAAGTCAGGCATTTATCGGACGAAAATTTGGTTTCCGTCTGGTTCACGAGCTGCATGATTTCAAATACCACAATTACGTAAAAATCTCACTATTTTATTGTCATTTTAAGCCAGCCTAAATTAAAGAATTAAATGAACAAAGTCATGCGTAGAAAACTGAATAACATCTTACTTAAGAAATTTTCCGAATTTCGGAAAAACTCCACCACTTATCCGTAGAAAAATAAATATTAACATCTAGCATAAGAGGTTTTCCGAATTTCGGATACTCCATCACTTATCCGTGAAAAATTGATTATTAACATCGTGTTTCGGAGACCCCCGCCACTTATCCGAGGAAAAATGAAACAACTGGTAGTTCAAGATGTTTTCCAAATTTCGGAAAATACCCCTGTCACTTATCTGAGGAAAAAGTCTTCTTCACAACTACATTTAAGAGGTTTTCCGAATTTCGGATACCCCGTCAGCAGTAAGGAAAATCGTTTTCATTTAACATCCAACTGCAGAGCCATATTTCTGCTAAATTCATGAAAAAATCAACAACAAATGGATAATGCAGAAATTCTGCCTTTCAACTTTGACACTTACAAAATCTGGATGCAAAAATTCTACAGAGCCATATTTCCGCTTAATTCATTAAAAATTAACAACAAATGGATAATGCAGAAATTCTGCATTTCAGCCTAGAGAAATACAAAATCTGAAACAAATGCAAAATTCTGCAGAGCTATACTTCGCTAAAATCATTATAAAAACAACATCACTAAACTTGTCTTCCGATAACTTGAATTCGGCTTCTTGCAACTAACCATCTATGCCGCAAACACTTACTAGACAACTGACACTGTAAAAGTTACTTGACTTCAAATTACTGGAGTCCTGCTCTCCAGTCGATTCGTACTCCATCAATATAATTCGTACTGCCGCACATTGTACCCGCACATTGCAGTCGATTCGTAGCCGTATTCCCGTCGATTCAAACACAACAGAGTGAAAATAATACAACTCACTAATAATAACGGACCGTACGCTTTACACGTAACATTCATCGCTTCAAGCCACGAGACAAAATAAATACGAATACGGATATTAAATTATTAAACACACCTATAATCGACTAAAACTATTGTTGGTTTTCACATGACGTCACTAAAATTCAAACTAAAAAACTATCGATCCTACCGAGATTTTACTTTCACGATGCATTAGAGCAGCTGAAAACTAATTTTCATACAAATTTTCGCTTCAAAAGGGTTCTTGGTTTTGTGATAGAGGACGCTTGAATTTCTAAGTTTTTGCGTGACGCGATATTTACATGACGGCCAAGAGAGCTGTCATGTAGGTTAAAAAAATGACTTATTTCAGGAAATTTTGCCATTTAAACAGTTCATGTATTAGAAAAAGTATTACTTTAATGTTTATGAGTTTCTCGAGGAGTAAATTCACACTTTTGTAGCAAAACTCGGTAACAGATGTTTCTGTTGGTTTCCGTCCGCCATGTTGGAGCTCATCCAGGTGAGCACCAGCATGGCGTCTCCATACAAATCTCCATAAATTTGGGTAAAACATTTCTTCGGATATCTCGTATACGAAATATTCCTCTGACCTGAATCTTGGCGAGGGTCTTTGTATATGTACCTCCTTTCATTTCCTAGATTCTGGACTTTATCTATTGGACGGTTTTGATTTTTATTTTGATCTATTTTGAACGGCGTGACACTGAAAACCAGCAATTGTAGGTACAAATCGTCTGCAAACTTCCCTACCCGAGCTCTTAAACTGTAAAGAATCTGATACGTGACATTGTGAAGAATTCCATCACTCTTGATCTCTATCTCTTTCACTGTTTCTATGTTTTTATGGTGTCGACGTCTGTTGTGCTATGCAGGCAACGTTCGCAGAAGTGGAAAGAACTCATCTTGTATCTGGCCTTGAGAAATATACGAATAAAGTACGTTTGTGGAATGAACGCCGTGTAAACTTTAGAACACTGCATTCTCGTTGCAATAGTGCTTTCTCTCAGCTCCACATCGAACTCATAGCTGCCGATACCCTGTGTAGCGATGTCCTCAGTAAAATCTTCCTGTACGCCTGGATTTTTCCTTTGATTAGTAGAACGAATTTACACACAGTAACGGACGTTCTTCTTGCAAAATTTCCCTAGAGTGCCCTTGGGTTTACACGAAAGGTGATTGGACGTTTTGAACACAGGATATGATCTGATTGGCTTACGTATTTTATGGATGACATATTGATTTCAAGCGCCATTTTAAAACCGTTCTGATTTCTCAACGATGCTTGACATGCTTCGGTGGTGGTTTTTATTTCTTAGATTCTTTTTCCTTTGATGTGGTTATTTTAGTCCTTTGTTTCGTCAAGGTCATGAAACGTGGTGTACGTTGTAATTCGACGTATCTGGCGAACCGTAAAGGCGATTATGATTATCTGTTATGGAGACGAATGGTGGGATTCGAAGTAGTTGAACTTGAGGCAGTTTGCGGTATCCACACAGACGCTGTGTCACAAAAGGGCGAAGTATTGTGCTACTGATAAAATCTAAATGGCAGGTATTACATTGATTTGATTCTAATAGCCCTAGCATTTTCAATATTGTAAACAACGGCCTGCGCAACCAGCGACACAGTACATTTACAGAAAGTGCGTCGTCACATCAACTTCTGTTTGAATAAATTTGTCGAATTCATCTTTGAGCACAGCGCAACTTGAGATGTAAAGTATATTTCAGTGTCGCGTGAGTTTTGCATGTGCTAAAACGCAGACGGTAGATTTGTATTGGTCATAATATGTGATAGTACTTTTCATAGAGTGGTGAAACATCTTTCTGAAGTGAATGAATAACATAGCCATATTTTCTGAGGGAAACACAACAGAAATCATACTTCTTCTGAGGGCTTCTAAGATCTTCTAAGAATATCATTGTTAAGTTTTGAAAGGATTTACCCAAAGAATAATTTCTGAAGGGGACAGACAAAAAATGCCACTTGGCCCTCAGTGTTTTAAAAACCTGGACCAGTGTGGGACACACTCATGAAGAGATTGAGGCTTTTTGGGGGTGTAGTTCAGGGCACCCGGGTCTCAATGTAGGTGCACTCAGCTGTTTTGTAGTGGTCGCTTTGATAACAGCTAACTAAATGATCTTTCAACAACTATTGATATGCCGTGAAATTCCAAAAGAAAGCCCTGGGACTTATATTTTTCAAAGGCCCATTTTGAGGTGCTTAATTCTGGAGGGGCTTATCATATCTACGGGGGGAAATTTCTGTTTCAAAATCAATTGAGCTAGCCTTATAGTTGGAAGTAAATTTACCTTCTTTGCTTTGTTTTACTTTGTATTTGAGGGCAATTTTCCGAGCACAAGCCCCCAAGGGGCTTATATTTGGAGGGGCGGTTTAACGGGTGATTTTTTGCATTGCCGGTTTGGGGGCTTATACATGGAGGGGCTTATTTTCGGAAATTTTACGGTATGTATTTCCAGCTTCAGTAAAAACCAGATCCGAAACAATGCTGCCCGTTTGACAAGACATATGGCATCACTCCCATTCCCATTCGAAGAGGTCTGAATAGCTAAACATAAAATTTGGATTTTTCTTTTCCAAGTATCAACTCTTTTTTCCATGTTTATGAACTAGCATACTCTCTTTGGTAATTCTTTTTGATATTTATAATCCCATCTCAAAATATATTGTACCCAGAACACTCAGGTTTTTTTGGTTTGTTCCCTGAAACTTTTCCCCTTAACTACAAGTGTCTTTCATAAAGGGTACCTGAGACCTATTTTTAGTTTAATTGTCATTAAATGTGTCCTTTTGTTTTGGCTGGTAAATATACTGTATGCAAAGATATTGAAAAAATTTAACATGCTTTTGACATTTATTAAATAAATATTATTATGTTATGTCATTTCATTTTTGTTACTGGGCTTTATTGACATTTGCTTTTGTTTTTATTCTTTTTCCTAAATAGAAATGCAAGAGGCAATGTAAAATTGCATTCAAAATATAAGTAAAGAGCCATTTCCTTTGTACGGGATGCTGTTTATAACATAATAGAGTGGCTGGTTAGTTATGCAGAGCAGCTGCATGATCACACACAGCCAAAGTGCTACAAATTTATTCGTAATGCTTCAGCGAAGTATGGGATGTTTTATCAGAATTATTCTCGCATGCCATGGAAAGGTCCTGTTGTTATTTTAAAGGTACGTCTATGGTTTTTTAATTGAGCTGTCAGACTTAGAATGATAAGCCCTTCCTTGTGGGCATGCACAATGTACAATGTTTGAGAAGAACAATGGTAAAACAGGGCTGTCATTAAGAGGCGGAGGCTGGGGATTTGCCCCGGATACTTTCATAGGAAAATAGAGAAAAATTGAACCAAAAGAAATCCCTAGCTGTTTGATTTTCCCCCTACTTGTTGTATTTACCCGGAATTTTGAAATCTTAGTGACAACCCTGGCCTTTTTATGTATGTTAAATTTTCGTTCCTTCTTTTTTTTTTTTTTTTTTTTTTTTTTTTTTTGACTTTTCAGAGTCATTCAAGTGACAAACCTACAGTCCCAGACAAAAATAGTTGGGACACTTAAGTTAAATATATTTTTTTCGCCTTCTTGTACTTTCCTTTTCCCTCCCAATGCTGTTTATTGCGATTCAGTCACCAAATCATGTACACCAACATTGGGAGGACAAGAAGACACAAGTGTCCCAACAATTTTGAGATGCAGAATTTTTTGCATGTAAAGCTTGATGCAGTAGATATTAGGTATTTAGTATCCAGTTTCCCAAATGCATAATTTTTGCATCTTAGCTTGATGCAGTAGATTTTAGGTATTTTGTACCCAGTTTCCCGGATGCAAAATTTTTGCCTCTTAGCTTGATGCACTGAGTTTTAGGTAATTCGTATTCATTTTATCGAATGCAAAATTTTTGCATTTAGTTCATGCAGAATGTTTATTTATGAATAATACTGCTTGTAAAATTTAGCTGGTGAAATAATTACATTTTTTACTGCATTAGTTTTGTTGTTGTTGGGAATACAAGATCTACAATGAGTGAAGAATAGAATTTCCATGAGGCTGATGGAAAATTACAAGTTTAGAAAAACACATTTTAGCTGGGAAAGCGCCTTTCGTTCATGATTTTTGTATTGCATTCGGCTTTCGTAGGATATGAGGAATTCTGCAGATCTCGGAAGAAACATCTTTGCACTGTCTGGGGGTATCCGAAATTCGGAAACATCTTTGCACGGTTTGGGAGTATCCGAAATTCGGGAACATCTTTGCAGGGTTTGCCGGTATCCGAAATTCGGAAACATCTTTGCACGGTTTGGGGGTATCCGAAATTCGGAAACATCTTTGCACTGATTGGGGGTATCCGAAATTCGGAAACATCTTTGCATGGTTTGGGAGTATCCAAAATTCGGGAACATCTTTGCAGGGTTTGCCGGTATCCGAAATTCGGAAACATCTTTGCACGGTTTGGGGGTATCCGAAATTCGGAAACATCTTTGCACTGATTGGGGGTATCCGAAATTCGGAAACATCTTTGCACTGCTTGGGGGTATCCGAAATTCGGGAACATCTTTGCACGGTTTGGGGGTATCCGAAATTCGGAAACATCTTTGCACTGATTGGGGGTATCCGAAATTCGGAAACATCTTTGCATGGTTTGGGAGTATCCGAAATTCGGGAACATCTTTGCAGGGTTTGCCGGTATCCGAAATTCGAAAACATCTTTGCACGGTTTGGGGGTATCCGAAATTCGGAAACATCTTTGCACGGTTTGGGGGTATCTGAAATTCGGAAACATCTTTGCACGGTTTGGGGGTATCTGAAATTCGGAAACATCTTTGCACGGTTTGCGGGTATCCGAAATTTGGAAACATCTTTGC
>JBBMOI010000015.1:8560000-8687500 GCA_038088405.1 Porites divaricata | reverse complement strand
TCTTAAAGCGAAATGGATTCAACGATATCTAGATCCTCATAATAGAGGAAAATGGAAGCTGTTTGTAGAGTTCTTTCTAACAGGTCACGACATTAACCTTCTTTTGCAAGGTAACCTTAATTCGGATGATGTTGCCTCTTTGGGAATAAAAGAGCCCTTTACTAAAGAGCTTATCGAAACGTGGTCACTTCTGAATTTTAAACAACAACCTTCCAACTTCGGCGAAATACCAATTTGGTACAACTCTCTCATACGTATTGACAACAGGCCTATCCATTATCGTAACTGGTCCTCGGCAGGTATTTACTTCGTAAATGACCTTTTAGAAGAGGATTCACAATTCTTAACTTTTGATACTTTCAAAGAAAAGTTTACGATAAAAACTCACTTTCTACAGTACCACGGCGTGATATGTGCCATCTCGAATACAAAACGTAAAAACCATTGTCCACAAATGAAAGGTGCTAAAACCGACACCAAAAGCCTATTATCCTCTGAGGTTTTCTGTAAATTAGCTTACAAATCATTTGTAATTAAAACTGCCTCTATTCCTTGTAAAAGTCAGGAAAAATGGCTGACAGACTGCAACGTCTGTGACTTTGACACGATTGATTGGGGTAAGTCATATACCCTTGCTTTCCTATGTACCAACGAATCTAAATTACGTGTATTTCAATTTAAACTTCTGCATAGAAAATTGGCAACGAACCTTTTCCTTTTTAAAATTGGAATCAAATCTAATGATAAATGCAGTTTCTGTAAGGAAAGCTCGGAAACTCTTTTGCACCTCTTTTGGGAATGCCCTTCTGTTAAATCCTTTTGGAATGAAATCAGTAACTGGATGAAAAAAAGTTCTTGCTTTCTCAACGAAGAATTCTCCTTTTTGCCCTGCATAGGCCTCGTGAACAAACTTGCTTTTCCATCATGCACTTTTAATTGCGAGGTATCACATCTATTTCTCCAAACAAAAAGGCCTTAACCCTTCATGGGAACTCTTTTTTCGAACCTTTTTAAATTGTCTTGATTATGAAAGACGTTATGCCATTAAAACTGGGACCTTAAGAAAATTCAATGCAAAATGGGGAGCTTTTATCCGGGAAAATGATTTTTAGCCTTTCTCCTTCGCCAAGATGTACGGAGAACAGCAATCGCGCTAACTCTCTAGAGGCTCTTTCAGTTTCTATGCGGATAATCAGTAATCTCTGCGTGTGTGTATGTGTGTGTGTGCTACTCTGTATTATATAGCTGGACTGTTAAGTTATCACTGTATAGTAGCAATGTAAGTAGTATAAATCAGGAATGAACGTTTATTCGTTTGTCTCACGATAGAATCGCTTTGAGATATTGATCGCGACATTTCGACTGCAATACTGCTAGTCTTCATCAGGCGATGAGGTCGATTGTTTACGTGTAGCTATTTATGCACGTTGGTTCGCTGTGATTGGTGTATTTCGATCCTCATTATTCCGACTAGCAGATGATGTTCCCTCAGGGGTCCGCTTTGTAGTTGAACGGCTGTTATGCTTTCTGATCGTAGGCATCCATGCTTCAGGAATTTCGATTCCGTTGTCTCTATTAATGTTATTAGAATGAAGTCTTATTTGGATAGCCTCTTTGACCCTACGTGTGTATCGGGATATACAGGCGAAACAGGGAGAGCAATGCAAGACAGGATAAAAGAACATGACAGAGATATACAGCTTGCTCATACACAAACCTCCGCAGTTTCGGAGCACGCAAACGAAACGGGGCATCTTCCTTTATGGAATCAAGTCAAGTTTATCGATCGTGACCCTCACCGATACACACGTAGGGTCAAAGAGGCTATCCAAATAAGACTTCATTCTAATAACATTAATAGAGACAACGGAATCGAAATTCCTGAAGCATGGATGCCTACGATCAGAAAGCATAACAGCCGTTCAACTACAAAGCGGACCCCTGAGGGAACATCATCTGCTAGTCGGAATAATGAGGATCGAAATACACCAATCACAGCGAACCAACGTGCATAAATAGCTACACGTAAACAATCGACCTCATCGCCTGATGAAGACTAGCAGTATTGCAGTCGAAACGTCGCGATCAATATCTCAAAGCGATTCTATCGTGAGACAAACGAATAAACGTTCATTCCTATCTGACACCACCATGAACAATATTCACATCTTTAATGACATAGTATAAATCAGTTATGCAATTAAAAAAAAACAAGATTAACCGTTAGCTTTTGAAAAAAAGCCTATACTAAGATACTTAAACCGTTGACCTTTTTGCCCTTGCACCGTTAAATTACTCATACAAGGACGCCTCAAATATGTAATTAGCTTCATTAAATTATTTAGGCCACACCTGTAGAGAAAAACTACGAGAATAACATACAAAAATAAACAAAATGTTAGGAGTGTTTTGTATAAACTAATGTTGAAAATGCTTATGCTAAAACGATACCGGAGGAAAGTAAACGGTTTACGTTTGGAGTTCTCCTAAATTCCCTCGGGGATGGCCATCAAGCTATAACAGGATACACAAAAATCATGCTGCATTTTGTACCATTTATGTCTCCTCCCCGGTTTACTAAACCACTAACAATAAACCCCCCTTTACTGCCAACAGCCGAGCTTAGTTTGCTAGAGCGCCTAACTTAGGAAACAAAGAAACCGAGACTGTGGTCTGGGATTAAAAAACATGGCCAAGTTAATGGCCGGTTTTATTCAAAACTGTAAAATCATCTTATCAATGTTAAAATATGAAATAATGTTTACGAATTTATAGGTCTAGCAAAGGTGAGGGCCAGAAGAAAAAGGGGCAACTAAAAAACCAGAAATACCTAAAGCAAGTAAAAAAGGTGGAAGATTGGGGAGGAGGCGGGTCGATTGCTTGTTCAAAGGATAAGCGGGTCAGCTATCGAAGATTCGGCTTGATGTCAGCTTTCAGACCGAGAGGATTAACGAAAGGTTACACCCTCTTATAAAGGGTCTCCGCGAGATAATGAGATCGAGGCTAAGTAAATTTACTGCGAGTGGCCTTATCATAGGAGCTCGTGATTATTACCCAAAAGTAATTTTACTTTTCGTCTCGTGATTCTCATGCGATCGTAAACCATTATAAGATAATTCAAAGTTCACATTCGAGAGCCTCTAAGCCTTTGAAGCCGCAATCGACCCCACCCCCAAAAATCCATGCATTGAAGAAATTGGAAGGGGAGACATAAAATTTTTTATTTGGTTCCAAATAAACTCATTTATGTCTCCTCCCCGGTTTACTAAACCACTAACAATAAACCCCCCTTTACTGCCAACAGCCGAGCTTAGTTTGCTAGAGCGCCTAACTTAGGAAACAAAGAAACCGAGACTGTGGTCTGGGATTAAAAAACATGGCCAAGTTAATGGCCGGTTTTATTCAAAACTGTAAAATCATCTTATCAATGTTAAAATATGAAATAATGTTTACGAATTTATAGGTCTAGCAAAGGTGAGGGCCAGAAGAAAAAGGCCACGGGTCGCTCCTAAGCGGCCCAGCCCCACCCGAAGGCTGTTGGCGAAAAGGAGGACGAAAACACAACGCCCGTGTGTGTCTTTAAGTACTAGTATCTAACGTTGCTCCTAAACTCGGAGTTCTAATATAACGAAGAAAAGCGCTTGATTTCCAGCGACCAAGCAAGCGAATTTGGGAGTCGGAAAACCCCTTGGCAGATGCCCAGCTGGCAGCGCCAATGCGAAAACTGTGCGCTTTATATAGCTTTGTGTCTAAGTTACAAAATGTAAGCGCTGCGTTAAGTCGCTCAACAAAATAGGATCTAGTAATCGGACTTCCGTCGGGCCAACAAAAAAGAGGGCCGGATACCGACCCTCGCACAGCTAAAAAGTTTAAGATCAACTGAACTGGACAGCATGACCTTTCAGGATAGATAAAAATAACAAAAGGTGGCCCAGAATTCTTATGCTTGTAGTTATGCAAAGTAAGCTGCAGTGCCTGAATTCGGCCCTGATCATCAACCAGTCGGTCTAGTTGCGAAAGATTAATGATATTGGCAGGGTTGCCTCGAGAGGCTGTTAACTCCCCAATGCGGAGAAAAGCGAAAAATGCTAAAGCACACATGGCAGACATGAGGCGAGACTGGTAATGTGATGAAAGGGAATGCTCGAAAGCTCTAATTAAGTTCCGTAATACTGGTAGAGTAATAGGTAACCTGACGTCATTGACGGGAGTTAGTTTCCGATAACCCTTTAAAATTTGTATAATAAGTGGCGCCTCAGTAGGGTCAGCGACACCAGCAAGTTTATGAACGTAACTGATAGCAGAAATGTAAGTGGTTACTGACGAAGAAGAATAACTCTTACAGTATAGATGCGCGATAAAAAGGGCCAGTATGGCCGGTTGAAGAGGCAAATTAATAGGCATATCACCTAAATAAGAAGCCGACCAATCTGTAAATAACTTCCAAGGTCGTTTATAAACTGATACAGAAGCGTTACTCAAGCTTGCCTCTAAAAGAGTTTTTGTTATAACTGCCAGTTCTCTGGTAACAGTTGAGGAGGCACAGCTGTTGGTTCTGGCGCCATGTCCTTGGACAGGGACTTGAATTTGGTCACCTGTAAACGCGATAAAGCATCAGCTTTCGTGTTGTGAACGCCTGGCAGGTGTACAGCTTTAAATAAGATATTATGCTGCAAACATGATAGAACCAAGGGGCGAAGAAGAACCAACAGCTCCCTATCTTTAGTCGTCTTTTTATTAATTACTTCCGACAAGCCTTGATTGTCGGTGTGAAAGGTTATGCATTTGTTTGCCAGCTGAGTCCCCCATATTTTTATACTGAGAACAATAGGAAACATTTCTAGCACAATAATATTCTTAGAGGTCCAGGATGGGGGCCACGGACCGTAAAACCAATTCTGACGGAACACGGCTCCATAGCCTAGAGAGCCGGAAGCATCAGTATAAAGATGCAAGTGAGGTGATGAAAGCCATTGAAAATCTAAGAAGAATGATTTGCCATTGAAGTGTGTTAAAAATTCTAACCA
This sequence comes from Porites divaricata, assembly GCA_038088405.1. Lineage (NCBI taxonomy): Eukaryota > Metazoa > Cnidaria > Anthozoa > Scleractinia > Poritidae > Porites > Porites divaricata. Next base: position 8,682,473 of record JBBMOI010000015.1, on the reverse strand, counting down.
GAGCTTAAGATCGTCCTTGACTATACGCGTTAATCTAATTAAATGAGTCGGGCGATTGACCCCAACTGTCAAATTAATCATTCGTCTAAGAAAAGTCCTGCCGGGTATGACGACTGAACAAGTGAAGTTCAGAAGACCAATAAGGGATTGCATCTCCTTAAGGGAGACTTTTTTACGCCTCAGAAATTCATAAATAAGAGCAACACATTTTCTTAACTTCTCTTCTGGGAGGCGAGCCTCCATTTTGTCAGTGTCTAGTTCTATTCCGGCGAAACATAAAACACTACTGGGACCCATTGTCTTTTCAGGCGCCATGGGGACACCCAAGTCGTCACACATCGCTAAAAACCGAGACAGATTGTGTTCACAAGCTGAGAGAGTTCTGTCTATGAGAAGGAAATCATCCAAAAGGTGTAACACACCTGAGATAGCTAATTTAGACTTAGCAATCCACTCGAGAGCGGTTGAAAAGCTTTCCCAAATTTTGCAAGAGGAACTGGCCCCCATCGGCAGGCATTTATCAAAATAGAAACTGTCCTCCCAACAAAAACCTAACAAATCATAGTCGCATGGATTTATTGGAATTAGACGAAAAGCGTTTTTGACATCTGTCTTAGCTAGGGCACAGCCCCTGCCTGTGCGCCTGATCAGTCTAACCGCATCGTCAATCGAGGCATATTTAACCGTAGAGGCATCGTTAGGAATACAAGAGTTAATAGAATCACCGTAAGGAAAAGATAGGTGGTGAATAAGGCGAAATTCGCCTGGCGTCTTTTTAGGAATTAAACCAAGCGGAGAAATGCGTAATGAAGGAAAAGGTCGGTCTAAAAATGGCCCTGCAATCCGACCTAGACTTAATTCTTTTGACAGTTTATCGGAAACGGCTGTAGGGTTTTGAGTAGCGGATAAAAGATTTTTACAACTGGAGGGTTTGTGGGGCCCTACATAATCTAATAAAAACCCATGTTGAAATCCATTTAAAAGATAGTCTTTCAATTTAGTTGGATAGCCATCTAGGTAAAATTGTAATCTATTTACTTTGACTGGTGTTGGTAGTTGGACTGGATGCGACAGTGCGAGAGGTGGCGGCAGTTGGTTTTCCCGACTTGCATTTTGTGGCAGGGTGCTCGCCTCCACATTTAAAGCAGGCGTGTTTGAAATTACACCCAAAACATCTTTCGCCTTGGTGGAATTTCCAGCAGAATCCTCGCGGAAAGGGCTGCTTTGATTGCCGGTTAAACGAGTTAGGCGGATTGTTTGAGGATGAAAGTTTGGTCATGTGGTGCGCCTGCAACCACAATTCCCAATGCACTTCGTCCCAAGGGAAAAGAGATTTTTGACGTAAATAGCGAAAATTTTCGTCATAATAACGCCAATGAGCGTTTTTTGCCGCCAAATCACGCACTGTCGCACTGTATTTCATTAATCCGGGAGCGCTGTCCGGAAATCGGATGGTGTAGACGGCAACAAAAACCTGAAATGCTGTAGTCCATTGATCGATGCTTGTAATACGCTTAGAGTTTTGGGCGGGTTCGAGACTGACCACAGGCTGGTTGGATCCAGATGATTTTACCGTGAAGTTGTATTTAGGATCGCCTGGCAAGGACGATAGAAGAGTTCCGAGATCGATATATTCGTTGGCCCATATTTTAGATTGAATTTTGTCCGGAACTCTACTCGAAAGTGGAACGGAAATTAAGGTATGGATTTTATCTGGCCTGAGGTCAGTCTCGGGCCCGCTAGTAATAGAGGTAGAACTTAAAGTGTGGCCCTCACCAGTTAGGTCTTGAACAACCTGCGCTACTGACCCCTGTACAGCAGCAGCAGGGTCGGATGTCTGTACTGGCTCTTGAGGGATTATTCCTGCAGACTTCAGGCTTTCAAGTACAGCCGAAGAAATAGCACTCGTGATGCTGGAAACCATATCATTAGCGACCACTGAACTCGGGGTCGCGGGACTGGAGACTGGGGATGGCCCACTGATCGCCGGCTCTCGGGAAAGTTCGCTCGGGTGCGGCACTTCGGGCGGGTTGAGAGCAGGAACCGAATGTACTCGAGAGGTCTGCTTGGGCCTCTTGGACTTGGTGGGGCGAGATGTACTGCTGGCCATGGCCCTCGGGCGTTTAACTTGTGCGCTGGAGGCTGATGCTGTAGAACTGCGCTTTCCTCTAGTCATCATCGCGGAATATGATTTAATTTCTAGCAAATCTACACCGCAAGCAAAGGAACTTGAATAAATAAGCCTAAGGCGTTGGTATGGAAGATAAAATAGTGAAAGACTGAGTGGGGAGGGAGGTGGGGGGCTTCTAGTCCAGTAGCATTCTGCTCAAATTATAAACTGGAGAGAGAAAAAACGGAACCGGCAATAAAAGAAAAATCGGCAGCATGTTTGGAAATTTCCAAATTGGAGACGCCGCATTGAACATGCTAAAGTGCCGGAAAGAGGAACCGGTCCGTAAAATAAATACAATATCTTATAACAGAAGATAAAGCTCTCCTGTCCGCAATAAAGGACGGTTACAACGAAAGTAGAATGCATGACTGGATCGACAAGTTGGAATCTGTCACTTAGCCTCAGAAAAAGTGGCTAACTTCTTCAAGGCGAATAGTATGGCTCCCCTATAGCTACGATACAGAGCATAGTTGCCTGCTTCGTTCAAATGAACGCCATCTCGGCATAAAACAGCAATAGATGGACTTTGAAGCCCTCTATGGCTCCATGCTTCAGCATAAGAGATTGGTTCGAGGACCACTTTGAGATATTTATTGAGAAGGTCTACTTTGAGGCTGAAATCGGGGACGTGTGGAGGAACAGCAGACAGGTAAATTACTAGGCATACCATTATAAATTCTGCTCCACAGTGATCATGGAGGACTTGAACTAAATGTTCAATATCTGAACCAACAGATTCGGGGCGCTGTCCCACTACACACAAATCGTTAGTTCCCAGTTCTAAAATGATAACCTTTGGTTGAAAAGCCTTAATTTTGTCCAAATCAAATAACAGCATTTTAGAGACGGTTCTACCGCCAATGCCTAGAAAAGATACATTTTCGTGAGGCAAGTTCATGTCGTGAGCGGCACGCCTATCCTGGTGTTCGGTGAGGAATGTCTGTAAACGCCTCACAAATGAGTGACCAAGAATGAGAATGTTGGAGGTATTATCCATAACAGCAAACAGTTGAAAACAAGAAGGAAATGAGATATACTTAACGTTTGTTGTGGTGAAGTCCCAAGGGGAGCTGCTTGTTCAAAGGATAAGCGGGTCAGCTATCGAAGATTCGGCTTGATGTCAGCTTTCAGACCGAGAGGATTAACGAAAGGTTACACCCTCTTATAAAGGGTCTCCGCGAGATAATGAGATCGAGGCTAAGTAAATTTACTGCGAGTGGCCTTATCATAGGAGCTCGTGATTATTACCCAAAAGTAATTTTACTTTTCGTCTCGTGATTCTCATGCGATCGTAAACCATTATAAGATAATTCAAAGTTCACATTCGAGAGCCTCTAAGCCTTTGAAGCCGCAATCGACCCCACCCCAAAAATCCATGCATTGAAGAAATTGGAAGGGGAGACATAAAATTTTTTATTTGGTTCCAAATAAACTCATTTATAAAAGTAAAAGCCTTTTGTATACCCCGAGTTACCAAGCAACCACTTTAATTATGAACTTTTGAACCCTGTGTATTCAAACAGGGAGAGTAAAGTTCAGCGAAAGATATTCAGCTGGTATTTCAGTCAAAAAAGGGAACTTTTCGGAGAGAAGAAAACCATTATCATGCAAAGGTTTCAACGATCTGTCATTTATCGAGTTCAAACAATAGAGAAAACAGTGCAGAAAAACTTACGTTTTGAGAGAACTTTATTATCGAATATACTGTATATATAATGTTTTAGAATTTTCTGGCATTTTTTATAGGTTTAAAGCTAACAGTATCAGGTATCAGCTTTTGTTTTCGTTTCGTTTTGTTTTGTTTTGCTCTCAGCAGAGGCAAGGTTTAGAAAAAAAACGTTTATTACATTTTATGCGCGTACAGAAGGTTCTAGAACTGATTTCCTCAGTCAAATTATTAGGTTTTAGGTTTGAAACTATACCATATGAAACTCAAGGGGTACAAATAGTCTTTAATTGAATTTTGCGACCACGCCCCTTTCGGCGCCTCGCTAAAATCGGGTGCGATTTTCGGATATTTTATCGTCGTGCTCATTCTGTATATTAAGAGTACTCAATGTACCACTGGAATATTTAACTATGATATCATGGCTTTCCATTTTGCTAATTTTCTGACTCCAAGGTAAAATTTTACCCTCGTCATTTTTCAATTTTCCCGAGCGGTTCGATCAAAATTAACAAGGCGTTTGTGATCAAAACACGACCGAGCGAGCGATCTTGGGCGATAACTCTTTTACGCAAGCGCGGATTGAAAATGTACCGCCAAAATCAAAGAGAGGAACGAGTTTCCTTTGTTTTGATATGTAAAACGTCTAACAAAGAGCAGATTTGAGCCCGTCAAATGGCCTCTCAAAACAGCTACATCCTGCTCCTTGTGATTTTTGCAAGTTTTCCAAGCGTGAAAGGGTAGCAAAGCAATTGGCAATGCGGATGGTACGGGAAGCAACGGTTCCTTCATTCCGACACGAAATGAACTAGTAAGTGTGTCTATTCAATATTATCGTACTTCTCTGAGCCCTTTGTTTGAAGGTTTGGCTCAGATACTGAGGCCTAGGATGTGGATTGATACAAAAGTACTATACGTCCAGACGTGAAAATATTGTCAGGTTAAAATCAGATTTGCGTTTTGAGTCAATAATTTCCTATAATATTAACTTTCCGGGGTCTACATTTTATTTCTTTCAGCTTTCTCATTTATACATTATGGCAAGAAGAATAAAAACGCAGAAATCGGTTGCGAGTCCGCCACAGTCGCTGTCGTTATAATAATTTTTCAAGAATCTGTTGTTAGCGATGTTGTTGTTAACAGCCGTATTCTAAACGTCTTCAAAAAGAAGATTTCAGTACTGCAAACGGCTTAAAGACATGCGAGCAAGGCAGGAGGAAAATCACTGGCAAAGTTGTTGAATGGATGGAATACCGGACCGAAATATCAATTCGAAATTTACTACAGCGTGAAATCCTTCGAGGTCAAATAAAGAACCATAGTCACGCCACTCATCTGTATCTTCGCGAAAACCTTTGTAGTGAATTTTGATCCTTTTCTTCTCGTTATCGACCTCGCGAATTTCAATTTCACACAGTTGGTTATCCTTTCTCATATTATTTTTGTTCTTAGCTTTAAACACTGGTAAATACTCGTCAATATACCTCAATACTTCACTCCGCCATTTCAAATTTAGCAATGCTACCTTGAACTACGCATACGCAGTGAACGAGTGCTTCATGTATGATCACTGAATATCAAATGTCCATCGATGTATGACAAGAGTTTGATATGTATCTATATTAACACATTTCGCCGTTTGTGATTGATCCCACTAAAAAAAAAAAATTATAACTGCCTCCCAACTACTAAACTGAAACATGTCATGTTAAATGGCCAGCCCCTTCTTTTCTTAGTTAGCATCGTCCGACCGACCCAGATTTCAAAGTTCAGTTTTCTCAGTTCTTTAACATACCGCTGACCAAGCGTGCTGACAGATTATAACAGTTGACTTACAACTAGTAATAACCAAAGGTTACGGAGCGCGGGCGACAACGATCGAAGGTCAAAACACTTTTGCTCCAAAGCTGCTGTGCTTTGCATAAGTTTCACGTCAAAACACGCGTGATCAGATTACGAGTGATAGAGCGCCCAAACGCGTGTGATCACAGTGCTTTTGTGCATTCCATTCATTCTTAGTGGAAGTCCAAACGAATGCTGGCTACACACATGCGGCGCATGCGTAAACAACCTGGAGATTAGGATTGCGGGCTCCTCTTGTCGCCTGCAGAAACGATGGCTGTAACACGATCTGACATTGATGCAAAATGTTGTGTACAAAAGTTCAACTGTTCCAAGCGTTATTCAAAGTGAAACTTATTACCAGTTGCCTATTTCACTAATTTTAGCTTTTAAAGTAATAACTTTACGTAATTACGTTAATTAGTTCAGTTTGAACTTATTTTCATGATTTTTCCCATCCTCGGAGACCCAGGGGGCGGTCAGTTGGGTCAGGAAAAACGGCGGCAAAAGATTTAAGAACGGGCGAGGGAGCCCCCTGGATTGCTATTCTTAAAGAACCAGTTCCACGACTTATTCGAATGCTTGTCTGTGATTGCTTTTTGTACCCAATCAGAGGCCAGCGTCTATCGCGCTGCTTTTCGTGATGTTCTTATACGAAGTAGTTTACCTGCAAACTCGACTGTTCGCCGTACCACAGGCGTTCCAAGCTCAAGTTACGAGTGTGGAATATAAATTACTTTCTCACAAGAGAGTCGGTGTCGCGTTACAGGCGACCGTTGAGATCGATGTTGTATGAGATATAAAATACTGAGGTCTATGAAAGCCGCCGTTTTTCCTGACCAAACTGACCGCAATTGGGTCTCCCAGGATGGATTTTTCGTGTAGACGACCACCTTCCGTTAGGGAACACTTTGCGGTGCACCAAGGGTGATAGCTTACGAGAGAGTTGACTGTATGCACTCTTTAGATTCAAGAGGTTCAGTTCAGTTGGCTAGTGAAGTAAGGTATATGAAGATGAGTTTCGTTTTGGCTTGAGGGTTGTGGTATGTGATATTGAATCAATAAAAAAGATAAAGAAACATTGACGTATGCTTTGTTTATTTATATATTTTTTTTCAGAGATGTTAACCTTGATCCAAATTCAAAAAACCTGTAGTAGCGCTATGATGATGAACGTATATACTAAAAGAAGATAACGGTAGTTTGCCTTTTAAGAGTTTGAGTTTGAGTTTGAGTTTAATTTATTGTGTTATAAAAACAAATAATATTACAGGTTTCCTGGCACCGCAAATAGCAGAGCTAGTCTAGGCGGGCCAGGAAATATATAGGAAAAAAAGAGAAGACTGCTATATATTCAAATGTTTGTAAAGTGAGAGAAAAAAGAAGAAGAAACTTTAACATTATCTCCCATAATATGCTATAAGCTAAAGCAGTTTGGACCAACAAAAGTGTCTTTCCGCAACGGAGCAGTTAGACACACAACCGCACGCGGTCACTCCGATCCGTAAAAGTACCTGCATCGGAGTGGTAACCAACATGTTTTCTTCTTCTAGATACAGGGTGTTATTATTTGTTTTTCCTCAAAATATTAGTTAACTATTGACATTGTGTTTGTTCACTAGTGTTATAAGGATCAAGCGAATGATAATTTTAGAGAAAAAAAAAAAGAAAACTAGCTAAAAACCTCTTTGATGCATTATATTGTTTTGCATTCATTGACAGTAAAGAGCTGTTCATCAGCTGTGGCAAAAAAGAACGGATCGAAAAGCGCCAATGACATTTAAGAGTCTTCATAGCCAATCATGCAACATCAACGCTAACTGAGAGACGACCAATAACATCGCGACTTAAGTGGCCAATCAGGTTAATATAACCACAGTTTGATACCATCAACTGACGCTATACAACTCACTTACTTGACTCTGAAGATGACTAAAAAGCTAAATTACAATAAAAGGACATAAGAATTGTAAGTTGGCAAAGAATCCCAGAAGAAACCAGAAGGCTTATGAAGCCTGGGCTCCCCAGTCATAAAGAAATGAGTAAAGGGAAAATTCGCGGACAGTAACTTGTATTAAAAATACGGACTGAGGAGGGGCTAACCTTGTATCGAAGAGACATGGAAAGCTCGTCGAAAATTGGAAGAATCCATTATTTTTCTCGTGGCGTAAATATTCACAAAAGTTAGATTTCACATCATTACAATATAACTACTCGAAGATTGCTTTTTACATTCCAACTAGCTCGGTTTTGTTCTAATAAGACAATAAACGTTAACAAGACTAAACGTTACTTAAATATGAAAACAAGCAATGTATCGGAATGACTCTGACAAGATCAAAAACGTTGAAATAGTCATAAGAGAGTGAAATACCGCTATCACAGGTGCAGTGCGTGCATAACCTTATGAGTACAGGAAATAAACGAATATATTATGATCATCTTGGACGCCCAGCTTGGTCTCTGCTCAATGATTATGATGATGATTGCTTTTCAAAATGGCAACGTGACAACGAAGGCAATATAAATAAAACGAATGTTAACAAGCTTAAGCAAAAATAGCTTCAATGCTATTGGCGCTCGGGCGTTATATTGCATTAAACTGAGCTCTTACATTGTAAGTTCATGGCCAGAGCTAAGCGAAATTGTGGTAATGGCGACGGATTGAACAGAGATAGCAATTATCTTCCGAAAGGTGAGAGGAATTTATGATGAGGTTATGGCTTCTAATCGCTTTTACAAGAGTTAAAGATCCTTGAGTCATACTCAAAATCCTTAGCGACAACTAAAGCTATGAGATAAAGTGCTTTTGAACAAACATTTTAGTTAAATGAGGTTGCTTATTTCATCCACAGATTTTGATTTAAATCGCCTTAAACCGACAGTAAGCTTATGAGCCAACTGTAGAGGAACTCACCTCGTATCAAAGCGACATGCATGGAAAGCTCGTCGTAAATTGTTAGAACCCAATATTTTTTTCTCGTGGCAAGGGTTAGAAGTTCGCAAAAGTTAGATATTCACAACATCACAATATAACTACTCGAAGATTGCTTTGTACCTTCCACCTAACTCGGTTTTGTCCTTCAATGGCAACTGCTTCCTCGATTATCTAAACAAAAGTCGATACAAAACTTGTGAATTGCTTACCTTTTATTTTTCTTCTCGCCGTCTTCTATCTGGCAGGTTGGTTAGTTTCCATACCACTACTTCAACCATTAACAAGGTTAAACGTTACTTAATTAATTATTAATATGAAAATAAGCAACAATTTATGAGGAACTCTTCAGAATTGTTATTTATGCAATGTCAAGTGTTTTTATTCTGACTATTTATCGCTTAGTGATCACGAGGAGACGGATTTTACGTCTCTTAGACACATGAGGGGGCTATCATATTACTCCGGTTTATAAGGTGGGCATTACTGTTTTATTGTAGTTCCATCATCACTAGTGTGACATATTTAGCCATCATTGGATGAGCTAGCCAGTTCCAGGCTCCAAAATAGTAGTTGATAGCAGATCGAGAAAAGATGGTAAAATCATCGCGCGGGGGCTGGGTCGAGATAAGGAAGAGGAGCCTGTAAGCATTGTTTTCAATACCTCATTCCGGCATACCGGCTCCTGGTATAGGGTATGATTGGCCAATTTTGACAGCTTTCGTGAAGTCTCCGTCAACAATTATATCAATCACTTAACTTCGAGCGCGCAGAGTAAAAGAAACATGACAAGCGTGTGAAACCCTCCTACACCGTATATTTTGACATTTTTGCAATTAACATTTGATATTTCGACACGAGCGCCAGCAAAAGTTAGGTGCTTTTTATGATGAAGAATATATTAGACGAACATTGACTGTTTTGTAGAGGATTCATCGAGTTAACATTTGACCTTTCTGATCTTTTGTCTTTTGTGCGTCATTCTCAAACAATAGTTAAAATACAACAATTACTGCGTCCGTTAATCAAGACGTTTAACCAGATTTTACGTCATCATCAGGGAATTTCTGTCTTCCTTATTCTACATAATGTTTTAGAGAGACTGAGAGACACAGAGCTGAGCTGAGGGAGAACTCAAACTTGAGCACATCATGCAGTTTTGGATTTTTCGTACTCGTTATATCGTTTGGAAACTGACATCATTACATGCTGACTCCTCCACGAAGGACCCTGTCCACCTATCTCCGGAAATTTTTACAAAGGGGGATTTTTTTTTTCTCCGTTTTAGCCTCCCGTCAGCACGAAAACGCCGTTTTCGTGCAGATTGGAAATTTTTTTTTTAACAGTGGCATATCGTTTTCATGTGACCGGACAAAAACGGAGGTTTTCGAATACGATAATGTCATACATCATGTAGCGCATGCCCTGTATTTCCATCGTTTTACAGCTGGTTTTAGCCGTTTTCGTCATCAACCTCTCGAATTATTAGCTGCGTGTGAAAGCATAATTTTTCGTAAACGGAGTAAAACTCTCCTTTTCCAAAAAAATATCCGGCTGCGTTTGGAAGAGGGCTTATTTGTGTAAGGGAAGTGGCCAAAATATGCTTTACTCGAGAAGTACTCATATTGGTAAAGGGACTAAAATAACGACGTCTTCGAGGCTAAATATTCAAACTGATCGTTAGGATAAAAAACGTTCGTGATCATGAGATACGCTGAATTTCGAATTTCGATTTCCGCCTAAATTATTATTTAAAAAAAAAGCAAAGTCTTTTGATTCATGGTCTTATTTCAACGCTTCTGGTTCCTTGCTCATGCGACGTGATCGAGCGAGACGGGAGTATGTAAATGGCTTGAAGAGTTTCAGCGTCAGACTTAAGAGGCCCTCTTAGCGGGGTTACGTTATGTATGTCCCTACTCTAAATTTCAAAACCTATCGTTTCGCGTTAGTGAGAAGGAAACCATGTCACTGTCGGTATTTTACTATTGCAAGTATTCCTATGTCGCGGTTTCAAGGCCATGTAACAGGGTCTTACTTTAGAGAGTGAAAGCCAGAATGTGATTTGAGTGCTTCAGTCATTCACATGCCAGCAGTTTTCCCGTAACAATGAAACAATTATCAGATTTCCACATTGACAAGTGCTACAAAGATGTCACGGAAAACCACACGCGCTTCACAGTAACTGCACCTGTGATAGCGGTATTTCACTTTTTCAAGTTATACTTTCGGCGTCCACAAAGGCACTTAAGACTAATGTCTACACTAATAACGGATAGCCTATCATGTGAACATGAAAAATACTCCGGCCTGGTACGAACACCTGTTTACACTGCCATAAAGAGCAGCAAAGAAACCTATCCAATAGAAAATTTTAAGATCGGCGCGGCACAGCCTTGTTCCGTTACAGAAACCGTTCCGAAATTACCGTTCTTATGTGCGATCAACTCAAAAGCCCGATACGATATTGTTTTCATACCGGCACAAGAGCCATCCAGTATAGTGAATGCATAGCCTTAGCTCTCTATTTTCTTTGTTTATTTGCTTAGTTGTTATTGTTTGATCATTTATTATAGGTCTCTTTTACCAGTCTGTCGGCACAATAGGTTAAAAAGTGGTTTAACTGGTCTGATATGTTTTCTAGTAAGAGCCATTATGATAATGGACATCTGTCCCATAATTCTAGGTCGATGCATGTTCATTGGTTTATTCATGTCCTTGGAAACAAGGTTTCAGAATCTAGGCAAAAGTTCGTCATTATCTTTCATCCTTCAGCCTCAGCTGCCCCTCCTCGAACTTTTTCTTTTGCTTTGTTTTGTTTTGTTTTCTTTTTTCAAACCACTTTTATCAGCCAGTGAAACTCCTTAGGTAAGTTTTACGTCTTCGAATGTTTGAACAATATCAATTTTGGTTTTTGTAAGCTCTTTACGACCTGTCAAAGAGGTGTTCAATTCTATAGTGGCTAACTCCACGATATCGTGGGATTTTTAATTTGTTCTCGTTTTGTTTGTTTTCTGTACAAAACCTAAGAGCCTTAGATAATAGTTAAAACCCAAGATACTGAAATCAATGAACGTATCACAAATACGTTAATACTTTAATATGATATTGAAATAAATGTACAGTCGACTCCCGATAATAACTCGAACCCTAACTAAGTCGAACCCCTCGCGCTATGTAACTCGAACCAAAATCGATTTCCCCTGAATTTCCCTCATACATTTACTGTAATTTTACCCACGGTAACTTGTACCCTCGATAACTCGAAGTAATTTTTGTTTCCCCTCAGATCATTCCTGTGTAATTTTACCCTCAATAACTCGAACCATGTTTTGTGCGCTTAAAAAGGCGGGAAAAAGAACAGTGTACTGACCTGATTTTGAACCCATTGATGTGTTGTAGGCATATTAAGTTTACTAGTGGAGACTGATGTTGTCACAAATATAACGTGAAACGGCTTTACTTCTCAAAACAGTAAAATGCATGCTCCATTTAGACTATGTTTTGTTACATTACGTTCTGATTTATAATCTAGTAGAATCTTCCAACTTTCACTTGACATTTCTGCCATTAATTAAATGTGATTAATGTCCTCACAAACTTATTTAATGAATCAATTGAATCAGATATTTTCCCGGATATTTTCAAGATCGTAAAGGTTACCCCAGTCTTTAAGACTGGTGCAGTGACAGATCCTAGTAATTACTATCCCATTGCTGTCCTCTTTCCGTTTGCTAAAATCCTTGAAAGACTAGTGTACAATCAGCTAAATCGTTTTCTTGAAAAGGAAAACATTCTATTTAAACAGAAAATTTGGCTTCAGGAAAAATTATTTTAATGAGCAAGCAATTCTTAAACTCACTGACAATCCTAAAATTAAAATTGAAAGCAATGAAGCTATATGCAGTATTTTTCTTGACCTCGGGCTAAAGCCTTTGATACTGTCAACCATCAGATCCTACTGCAGAAATTATACAGATACGGGTTCCGTGGTGTACCTCTCCAGTGGTTTAAAGGTTTAAAAGCTATCTTGAAAGCAGAACACAGTATGCTGTTGTTGATCAAACCCACTTTCTATCCCATGTGGTGGACCATAAGGTTCTAACTTTGGCCCACTTTAGTTTATATACATATATATATATAACAACAATGTTTTCTACTCAATATCGTTACATATGGACTTTAATACAGGTCTGTTTCGTAGACCAACAAAGAGCTGATCCACTCATCAGTTAAATTCCATATAAACTGTAGTCGCTTGGATTTAAATACATCAGCAGCATGTTCGTTACAAAATTCAAACTTAAACAACAATGGTAATATACATGTTTGAGCTTATGATTGGTCTTGAGGATGCGATTGAATTTAAGGGTGAACTTCCGCCTGTGCCTGCAAGTTGATACAAGTTCATTACGTTTGTTAAGCGTTGCCATGTAAGGTTTATATAAAATATAGAATTTCTCGGTATTGCATAGGTTACATCGTTTCGAGAGATTAGAATAAGATTTTGCCTTGGCTAGAATATAACAGGAGATTGTGAAGTCTTTCTTTTTATCTTTGAGCCGCCAAAGGTGCTTGCTTAGTTCAGTGTCACTTCTTTTGTTCTCATGTTTGAATGACATTTGGTGATTTCGCCATCTTGTCTTGAAATCTGTGGCGGTGAAGCCAACGTATGTCTCTTTACTTTCGGCAGTGGTGATGGTGGCCTGGTACACCACTTCCTTTACTAAGCATTGTCCTGTTAAAGGACATTTATTTGGTTCTCTGCAGTTACAGAGTTTCGGCACGGGTGCGCATTCATCAGGTGATGTGTTCTGTCTCAGGATGGTTTTGTTGTGTCTATCGATGATTTGTTTTATGTTAGGTGAACAACTGTAACTCAGCTTGACATTGTTTTTGTCAACTACTGCTCAGCTAATAAACTTTCTGTAAACTTTAAGAAAACCCACTATATGACAATCTCCTTCCCCCCAAAAGCAAATAAACTTAAGCTTAATTTACGCAATATTGAAGAAAAGAACTACATCAAATACCTAAGTATCTACATTCAGCACATAAACAGCAAATTATCTAAAAACTTGGGAATCCTTTTCAGATTACGCCATTTCTTAACTTTAAGCACCCTCAAACAAACATATTACTCACTTATCTATCCCTAACTTCATTATGGAATTATGAGTTGGGGAAACACATACCCAGGTAGATTAAATAAAGTTCAAGCAAAACAAAATAAATGTATATGCTGCATATTTTTAGCCATAATAGAGAAAGTAGTGCACCCTACCTCAAACGTCTAGATATAATTAACATGGTTAACATTTTTGAATTCAAAATCTCTCTGCTAGCTCACAAAATGAAGCCAATATCCCTGAAGTGTTTCAAAACTACTTCGTAAAGGTGTCTGATATTCACTCACACAATACCAGATCTGCCTCAAATCTTAACTTTCATGTACCACATGTAAGGACAAATTACGGCAAACACAAATTTAAGTTTGCTATAACCAAAACTTGGGAAGAGATTCCTTCTATGATAAAAACACTTAGCTACCATAAGTTCAAAAAATAATACATGCGAATTCTAGTTAACTTTCAAAGGTAACAATGTAATATGACTGTTTCAAATAAAATGACTACTGACATAATCCTGCATAGTTGCCATGGCACCAAGCGCACACTCATAATATAGCGGTGGTTAGCTCGAAAGATAAGCTCCTCTGACCAACGTACACTTCTATCCAAGCCATTAATTTTCTTTTTCCTTCTTCTTCTTCTTCTTCTTCTTCTTCATCTTCTTCTTCTTCTTTATCTTCATTATTGTATTCCTACCTTACTATATCATAATGTAAATATATTGTAAAAGTGTGATCGAATATAAAATTGAATTGAATTGATTGTTCACTGTACTGTAAAGACTGGTTTTTCCCTTGCTTCCGGTTATTTGCTTCGAGCTGACCGGAAAACTCATTTTCGATTTCCCCTGGAACGCTGGAGGAGCCGACTGTATTTCAATTCGTTTTCATTAAAAAGAATCTCACTAATGATATTAATATAGATTTAGCCAGGGCTAAAAGCCAAGCTCCCATTAATAAATTTATAATTTAAAACAAAAATAAACTTGGAATCCACAAAGCAGTTAACTTAAGGTCACAGTCGTGTGACTTTTGAGGGAAATTAAAGGCTAAGTGATTTTAGAGTGAAACACATCTTGCATCGAGTTGATAGGCTTACATGTACACCCAAAAAATAACACTGGCAATCATCTTCTGTGACATTTAAGAGCAATAATGGCTCTTGACCATGGTAGATTAGGCGTGGAGAAGAAATTCTTGTAAAGCAAATCAGGCCGGATTTTTGCGTTCGACAAGTTTACTTTACAAAATCTTGCCAACAAATCTGGGTGCGTGCAAACCAACCTTTTATACTTTTTATACAACACATCTGAGGTGAAGGAGTACTATGAGGCGCTGTTTTTATCATACACACCTCAGACAATTGGCAGTCAGTTTCACAATTTTTCAAGACAAATTCCATTCATTCAATATTCAGGACCATCGACGCACGCTTGGGCTTTTAGCGAAACCGTTCAAAAAATTTCAAAATCACCAAAACGGCCAGCCGGTTCTAATTTTTGACAAGCGTTAAATTTGCAAAGAAATTTTAAAAAAGTCACGCTTCAACATAATAAACAGTTTATTGTGTTTATTTTTTCTTGATAGTTTTATGACGATGTGTAATTTTAAAAAGCGTTTGATACGCGCGGCAGTACTCCTGCAAGCGATGTTCATGAACGATTGAAAACAAACGGCAAAGCGATGAAAATTGCAAGAGACAACTAACAATAAATAAAAGATCAGAAATATAATTCGGTAGAACATTTACAGAGACAACAAGTCTCATTTACGAAAACAAGTATTTAGGTGTCTCTAAGAATCCTGAGTCTTTAAGCTTAAAGATTAACTCTAAGTTTAAACTGCCGGCTTCCCGGTGTTTGCTGTTTTCAAAGATGAACTCGCGACAAGAAAATCGCTCAAAGCTTTCTTTCTACAGCCAAAAAAATACCTAAATATTCTTCGGAACGGTTTTTCTTTCTATTTGCGGTGAAATATATCGACTAAAGGCTTTTTAAAGTTCTGTAAGCTTATATCAAACCTCATACTAGGTCAGACCAGTTTCTCAAATCATAATACAAACCCACATAAACTAGCCTCATAAAGTGCGCTCGACTTCATGAAAATAGATATAAATACAATAATTACTCAGGCTTACCAGATTTCGAGATGCAGCTCCTGAAAGCTATCAAGTAAGGCCAGAATCACTTGAGCCTTTATAACTCTCTTACGCATCCAGCAAGGTGAAAAACAAAAATGATGCCATCCGAAATCGGATTTCCGACTTTGACAAGCAGCACATTTCTCAACCAAAAATTCAATAAAGAAACCAGCCATGAATAACAAAAGAATCTTGATAGCAACTGTATTTCATTTTGTACATCCAGTGGAAAAAGACAGTTAAAAACATCACAATTTGTCACAAAACTCTGTCAGCTTCAGCTGTCAAAGCAAACAAGTTTAAAGGTGCTGTATGAATTTTCCGCATGAACTCACCTGTCAAATTTTGACCAATCAGGGCATAAAAATTGAAAGTGGAGCGTGACCAACGCGTGACTGTAGTGAGAAAACAAAAAAACATCTGTCTTCTCTGCTTGCATTTTTAAATAACTGGCTGAATTTTCGCGTCCGAGGTCAGTTTGAAATCAAAATGTTAATAGTGTTGGGCCATAGTGACATAAACGCAACATATTTGATATGAATTTTAAAAAATAAACTTGAGCCTGTGATCATCTGAAAACTAGTAACTTGTCAGCGGATAACTTCAAAAAATACTCGACCAGGATGGGTGGACACCTGAGCCCGCGATACGGCCAGGTGATACTGGTCAGCGGATACCTTGTTTTGACAGCTGTCAATTGATCGCAACATTGATGTGCAATCAGTTTTCTCCTGGGCTCTTAAAGTAGCTAGAAAGTGTGAGAGCAAACATTGGCATGCCTGTGGTGCGGACGGACGGTCGGACGGGCGGTCGGTGTACGGTTACGTGATTACCGAATTTTCTCGGATGGGTAGTTTACCATATTTCTTACCCATGGTGCCCCGCAGGCGCGCTTCGCGCGCCAGAGCTCCGCTAAAAAGTAACTCGCATCGATATCAGTTAGCGTTTTCAACTTTTAAACTTCAAGTCTCTTTATTACAGGCGTCGTTCGATTATAATTCTGCTTTACTTTCCTCTTGGTGAAATTAACTTTATTTTATGATTAGAATTCGAACCTACGGTAGTTGTTTCCAACACGACAGACTTCGGTAGGATTAGTTGAAATTGATGCTCGAATATCACGAACACAAACTTTAAATTATTTACTTGATTTACGTACTCAGACAAACAAAATCTGTTAAAGGTTACTCCGTTTTTCGGTTTAATTTTAACTTTTCACAATAAACTTTTTTTCCTAGCTTACAGTCGTCTATTCTTACACATCGCTTTTTATTGGTATGTTTTTTAAACGTTCTTGCTTAAGGAGTGGACTAACATGCTGTGTAGGAACAATGTATGTTGAAATATTAATAATGTTCATTTTTTCTGACAGTTTTCACATAAGAAAGTAGCCATTTAGTCAAAGATACTACTTAAAGGTATTTTCAGACTGCAAGTAGAGTCACTGCTCTTAGACAAATCTTAAGTATTTATCATTGACGGCTAAACAAGAAGTGTTAACTGGTAAACTATAGGACGTCGACTAACATTTTCATGTCCGCAGTTTAAAAGCTTTGTTGCAATGAATGAAACAAACGCCGCATTACCTTTTCGTAATGTACATGTAACTTGATATATTTCAATTGATGCGTTTGATTCAGAATCTATTTTTCATTCCTGGCTTACCGTAAGCTGTTAGACTTAATGTATCTCAGTTTATCATTGGTTATTAGTTCGTTTTGACGTTTTACTTTTTATCTGTTTGACAGCAGGAATCTTAAAGCACCTTTAGGCGATAGCAAAATAAACAACAAATGGAAATTGTCACGAAATTTTGTATTCCCGCGCTTTAAAGACTGATAAGGAGAAACGACCCTTACTGAGGAGTTTCACCCGGATTGTCCGGGTTTTTTTTAACTTTAAAAATTCGACGAAACAATTGCCTCAAAAGTCTTATCATTAAGATATTCAAACCGGCCGCAGAAATCCCACGTACATCTTATATGTATTCTAGCCATGGGTGCAAAACCCTTCTTCATCTATACCGTAATTTCTCGGGAAAACAGCAGTTGTTCAAGCCATCTTTCAGCTCACCGGTATATCTCTTACTCTTAATCTATTTTACCTACTTATCAGCTGTGTCAGAACATTGCCCGGTATTGCAGTATATCCATTTTTTCAGTAGCACCGAAACAATAAGGCAGAACAAGAGAAAAATTCTTTCATTGATAGCAAAGTAACGTTTAAGGATGACAGTGAAACTATGTTTATCTTTTGAGAAGTATAATCTCTGACAGTTTATTGCGATTGTTTGGATGAGAAAAATTGCCTCATAAGGCAAAGGAAAGAAGTTCGCTTTTGTCGTTCGAACTTGAGTTTTGCTTCCAAATTTAGAACCAAACCTTTGCTTGTACATATGGCTAATAAAGTTTCCAACATGATCGTTAAGACTTGGCTTTGAGGTCTAAAACCTTGAAGGTCTGATACGTGTAAATATCTCGGAATACTTACCTTGAACACAAAACCAACAGAGAACGCAGACAAAAGCTGTTAAAATCTGTTGATACAATAACATGATGACATATAAATTAAATAACTGGAAAAAGGAAACGGTTTCCTAAGAAAATGGTCGTACAGTTACCTCGTTCATTCTTTCCTTTCGAATTTGAGGGCTTGTTCTTTGCGACAGAAAAACATAATCATGATTCACATTAACTTTCGAATTAGCCCGAGTATTTTTGTTATGTTAAAATATCATTGTTGGAAAGCCAAATTCAATTAGTCATACACTGGCGCCCCACAGAAATCTATTTTATCAAGCTGGCAGCTTCTCTGTTTCCCGGTTTTTTTTCAATGAAATGTCCCCAGTTTATCCCCTTCATATATATGCAATGAGTAAAGTGAATACGACCCTTTTCCAGATTGGTTAACAAACCTCACTGGGGTAACAAAAAGCAGGGGCACCCAACGTCAATATTCGGAAAATATCTGTTCGGAAGACTATTTGAGAACTAGAATTTTCGGAACATTTGTTGTAAAATTTCTTGCTTGCCTGCCTCTCCTAGGATTTTCGAACATCTAAGAAATGGTATAATTGCCCATTTTTAATGGATTTTACCCTAAAAGGGTCACCTAGAATTTTCGGGAGCCTTTTCTCTGGCTGAAATGTTCTAAAAGATAAGTTTTGATCCCTATAGTTTTCGGATCACTAGACTTTCAATTCAGCTAGGAAATCCGAACAGGTGAAAATTTTAGGGAATAAAAATGTCACAGTGCCTATATCTACCGTTTAAATACTAAAATACGTTTACAAATGCTATATTAAAGTGGTTTTGAACTATTTTCTCGTTGGGTGCCCCTGAAAAGGTGAACGAAAGAAAATCAAGGAAGTTAATTCAAGATGATCGAGTTCAGAAAAAACCATCCCATTATATTAATAAACTGGTGCCTTTGCGATTCCTCCCAAATTACATATTTAGTATATCTTTCCTTGGATAGAAAAAAAAAAACATGAGACAAAAGTAACAGTAAAATTAATTTCATAGAGAGTATCGAGTTCACTTATTAAGACTTCATGTGTCAATGTTGCGGGCTGATGGACGTTACCCTTCTTTTTCATTTTTTATATATATATATATAAAATCTTCAAATCTGTTTTACAACAACGGAAATCAATTTAATTTGAAGTTTTAGGACAACTGACTTCTTTATGCAGGTGTATTAACCCTAACAGAGAAAGATTAACCGTTAGCTTTTGAAAAAAAGCCTATACTAACTAAGATACTTAAACCGTTGGCCTTTTTACCCTTGCACCGTTGAATTACTCATAAAAGGACGCCTCAAATATGTAATTAGCTTCATTAAATTATTTAGCCCACACCTGTAGAGAGAAACTACGAGAATAACATACAAAAATAAACAAAATGTTAGGAGTGTTTTGTATAAACTAATGTTGAAAATGCTTATGCTAAAACGATACCGGAGGAAAGTAAATAGTTTACGTTTGGAGTTCTCCTAAATTCCCTCGGGGATGGCCATCAAGCTATAACAGGATACACAAAAATCATGCTGCATTTTGTACCATTTATAAAAGTAAAAGCCTTTTGTATACCCCGAGTTACCAAGCAACCACTTACGAAGATAATTATGAACTTTTGAACCCTGTGCATTCAAACAGGGAGAGTAAAGTTCAGCGAAAGATATTAAGCTGGTATTTCAGTCAAAACAGGGAGATTTTCGGAGAGAAGAAAACCATTATCATGCAAAGGTTTCAACGATCTGTCATTTATCGAGTTCAAACAACAGAGAAAACAGTGCAGAAAAACTTACGTTTTGGGAGAACTTTATTATCGAATATACTGTATATATAAAGTTTTAGAATTTTCTGGCATTTTTTATAGGTTTAAAGCTAATAGTATCAGGTATCAGCTTTTGTTTTCGTTTCGTTTTGTTTTGTTTTGCTCTCAGTAGAGGCAAGGTTTTGAAAAAAAGCGTTTATTACATTTTATGCGTGTAAAGAAGGTTCTAGAACTGATTTCCTCAGTCAAATTATTAGGTTTTAGGTTTGAAACTATACCTATCTATATTAAAACATTTCGCCGTTTGTGATTGATGCCACTAAAAAAAAAATAATAACAGCCTCCCAACTACTAAACTGAAACACGTCATGTTAAATGGCCAGCCCCCTCTTTTCTTAGTTAGCATCGTCCGACCGACCCAGATTTCAAAGTTCAGTTTTGTCAGTTCTTTAACATACCGCTGACCAAGCGTGCTGGCAGGTTATAACAGTTGACTTAAACTAGTAATAACCAAAGGTTACGGAGCGCGGGCGACAACGATCGAAGGTCAAAACACTTTTGCTCCAACGCTTCTGTGCTTTGCATAGGTTCACGTCAAAACACGCGTGATCAGATTACGGGTGATAAAGCGCCCAAACGCGTGTGATCATAGTGCTTCTGTGCATTCCATTCATTCTTAGTGGAAGTCAAAACGAATGCTGGCTACACACATGCGGCGCATGCGTAAAAACAACCTGGAGATTAGGATTGCGGGCTCCTCTTGTCGCCTGCAGAAACGATGGCTGTAATACGATCTGTGAGTAAAAAGGTGGATTGTCGCATTGATGCAAAATGTTGTGTATAAAGTTCAACTGTTCCAAGCGTTATTCAAAGTGAAACTTATTACCAGTTGCCTATTTCACTAATTTTAGCTTTTAAGGTAATAGCTTTACGTAATTGCGTTAATCAGTTCAGTTTGAACTTATTTTCATGATTTTTCCCATCCTCGGAGACCCAGGGGCGGTCAGTTGGGTCAGGAAAAACGGCGGCAAAAGATTTAAGAACGGGCGAGGGAGCCCCCTGGATTGCTATTCTTAAAGAACCAGTTCCACGACTTATTCGAATGCTTGTCTGTGATTACTTTTTGTGCCCAATCAGAGGCCAGCGTCTATCTTGCTGCTTTCGTGATGTTCATATACGAAGTAGGTTACCTGCAAACTCGACTGTTCGCCGTACCACAGGTGTTCCAAGCTCAAGTTACGAGTGTCAAAAGTAAATTTACTTTCTCACAAAGGAGTCGGTGTCACGTTACAGGCGACCGTTGACCGTTGTATGAGATATAAAATACTGAGGTCTCTGAAAGCCGCCGTTTTTCCTGACCAAACTGACCGCAATTGGGTCTCCCAGGATGGATTTTTCCTGTAGACGACCACCTCCCGTTAGAGAACACTTTGTCGTGCACCAAGGGTGATAGCTTACGAGAGAGTTGACTGTATGCACTCTTTAGATTCAAGAGGTTCAGTTCAGTTGGTGAGTGAAGTAAGGTATATGAAGATGAGTTTCGTTTTGGCGTGAGGGTTAAGGCAATGTTGTGGTATGTGATATTGAATCAATAACAAAGGTAAAGAAACACTGACGTATTTTTCAGAGATGTTGACCTTGATCCAAATTCAAAAAACCTGTAGTAGCGCTATGATGATGAACGTATATACTAAAAGACGATAACGGTAGTTTGCCTTTTAAGTACCTATATCAGAGTGGTAACCAACATGTTTTCTTCTTCTACATTCAGGGTGCTGTTCATAGTGTTATAAGGATCAAGTGAATGATACTTTTAGAGAAAAAAAAAAAGAAAAACTAGCTAAAAAACCTCTTTTATGCATTATATTGTTTTGCATTCATTGACAGTAAAGAGCTGTTCAGCTGTGGCAAAAAAAAGGTTCGAAAAGAGCCAATAACATTTAAGAGTCTTCATAGCTAATCATGTAACATCACCGCTAACTGAGAGACGACCAATAACATCGCGACTTAAGAGCGGATGTCAGTAAATATCGACCAGAGGGCTACAAAAGTAAAAAATCGAAAATTCTCAAAAAAATTCACAAAGTAGCACTAGGTAAGCTATTAACATAAAATAATGTAATTTTTACTTCGATCCGATAATTATTTTCCACGTACGGGGAGGGTATTGGTTTCGCGGCTCTCGGACCGGGTTTTCCAGGCCCGAGATCATGTGTCACAAAAAAATCGGTTTAAAATTCAAATCCATTGTAATGCGGACAACAAATAACTTATTCAGAAGAGTACATAATTGCACACATTTTAAGTTGTGATTTACTCGGTTTGAACGAGAATGTAATATTTTGGAGATTTTTCATTATTTTCAATATTTTGAACGTTTTCGTTCAATGAAAAAATTGCAAATTTCAAAGCCCAAAATCGTCGACTGGTACCTCGATTTCAGTAACGAGTCTTATACCACGTTAAAGAGCGCTATCTCTTCTTTCAAAATCTGTTTTCGAAACTATGGGCAACTTAAGAGAAAATTTTTGAGGCCAAAAAATACAAGTAGTACTTTTCTGAAATTTGAGCTTTCAAGACTCGGTGGGCCGATGCTAAAAACTCGGAAAAATGCAATAAGATATCAGTTTTAGCAACAGTGGTTTCACGTTATCAGCTTTGAGAAACCAAGACGTGTTTATACAGCGATCTGATATAAATTAATGCCGTTTGCTCTCAAGAAAGGCAGATTTAAGCTGTCAACTCCTGCCAAGTGCTCCAGTCACGTGAAGTGGTCGAGTCAAAAGCACTAATATTAAAAAGTCTTAAAATTCAAAACGTTTTACGTCCATGAAATCAGATTTTAGCCTACAAAACAATGTTGTGAATGTCTAGTTGTTCTTACCTTAGCATGGTGTTTCCATATATTGGAAATGTCAAGTATCCACACGGGAGAACATACCAACAACTGCAACAACAACGTTTTAAATCCATGCGCCGAAAGATCGTAAACGGCAAAGATTGCGTCACATTTCACAGAACGACCGCTTACCACTGTTGTCACTCCTGTTTTTTCGCTGGAAGCTACGAGGAGTTTTCATTCCGTCATGAGTGATTCTTGATCTGAAGATGATAACTGAGGACGTTTCTCGTCAAGACTCCTGTTGTTCAGTTTCAGGCTTTAGCAGGTGCGTAGTCAGGATTTTTCCGGAGGTACGCCCAACTTTTTCTACATCGGCTTCCTCCACCTCCCCCCCCCCCCCACCCCCCTCGCCGCCACCCCAAATCTCAACATTTTTTTTAAGGTGCCCTTATTAAAGGTGGGTTTAACCGTTTGTAAGCAAAAGCATTTTTGCTGTTTATGAAATGACACAACCTCTGAAATTCCTTAATTGCTCGTTTTCAGTGTCACACCATTCAAAATAGATTAAAATAAGACTCAAAACCATTCGACAGATAAAGTCTAGAATCTTGGAAATGAAAGGAGGTAAATATACATAGACCCTTGCCAAGATTTGGGTCGAAGGAATAACTCGTATACGAGATATCCGAAGAAATGTTTTACCCAAATTTATAGAGCTTTGTATGGAGACACCATGCTGGAGCTCATCTGGATGAGCTCCAACATGGCGGACGGAAACCAACAGAAACATCTGTTTCGGAGTTTTGCTACAAAGCGTGAATTTATTCTTCGAGAGACTCACAAACATAAAGTAATACTTTTTCTAATACATGAACTGTTTAGATAGCAAAATTTCCTAAAATAAGTCATTTCAGTTTAACCCACATGACAGCTAGTTTGGCCGTCATGGCCGTCATGTAAATGCCGCGTCACGCAAAAGCTTAGAAATTTAAGCGTACTCTATCACAAGACCAAGAAACCTTTTGAAGCGGAAATTTGTATGAAAATTAGTTTTCAGCTGCTCAAATGCATAGTGAAAGTAAAATCTCGGTAGGATTGATAGCTTTTTAGTTTGCATTTTAGTGACGTCATGTGAAAACCAAGCATACTGTCGGCTTGTTATGTTCATTGACGTCAACCATTTTTCATTAATTCAACTATTAAAAATCCAGCTTGTAGTACCTCCGACTTAAGTTTACAAAGGACTCTTTTAACCCCTTTTGGTCACATTATTTTTGACCGGCAAAAGCACCACACGTTGACGTAATTGTGCCCAACTTCGTCTACTGCGAAGATAGGTCGTGGAGAAAGCAACGCGTTCACACTTTACATCATCAAGCTTGCTATATAAATAAATCATCCAAGATTCGGTTCTCCAATTGATGTCGTCGCTTCTCTGCAACCGATTTTTTTAGTTATGTTTATTTCATTTTATTTTTTCTCCTCAACTTTTTTGGGTACACACGTGCGAACCGTGCGTACAAGTAGCTACGCCCCTGTTTAGTCTCCTTAGCCCTGAGCGTTCCCCTCTTGCTGTTTTCGCAAGAGTTCAGGATGTGGTCACCCAGTATTTCACGTATCTATTAAATGAGAGGCAGCACTTCTTGTTTACCGTTTCGTTATCAGACATCGCTTAGAGTCTTAGCCTTTCATTTAATTTTGATCATTTAGTCACTCAGTATACGTTCGATCCTGGCCTTTTAAACTTATACTTTTATACTTTAAGGGAGCTTAATACCTATATTAATTTTTTCTTCGTTAAGTGTCGTCCAACAGACCCAGTTTTTTAGCATTTTTTGAAAACAGCAAGAAAAAGAAACGACAAGGTTCATTTTTTGTTGGACTTCGATTAATTCTTTTAATCTAAAAAAATGAGCATTATAACAGCATTTCCAGGCATAAAACGTTCAGTGGTGTATCCTTCTTGCTTTTTACCCTTTTTGGGCCCTCTTTTTTATGAAATTGACCATCACATTTTCCGCCATATTAAGTTTGTGTCCATTTGGTGACCATGTCTTGTTGTTTTCATGCCCCACGGCAATGATGCTGGTGTTTCAGGCCTCCTGTTCTCAGTTTTCTTGTGATTTGTTTTCATCCCACCGACCGACCGACCCAAAACCAGGAAACCTATTCGACGCTAAACGAACGAAAAGGGGATGACCTAAGCCTTATGGTTTCTTTTTGGGCTTCCTCACCACATTGCTTCTGCGTATTTCTGTATACTTGTCTTTTTCTTTGTTTTGTTCTTTTTTGTCGGTAAAATAAACTGAAACTGTACAAAGACCCTCTATATTCCCTTTGGAGAAAACCGCGATGATTTATTGACCGCAAGGGCAATTGGGTTGGGTTAGGGCTCGTTACTGCGCTCCGGTTCACTTGTGCGCTGTCAAATGGTCCCGAAATACAAAATGAAAAATGACTGTGGACAGACTATTCACGTCTAGACATCAAGCATCTTTTAAGATGAGATTTATCGCCTCTCCCCGTTCATGGAGTTAATTCAAGGTGTTGACGTCAATTTCGTGATGCCCTGTATATTGCCGGGACATGTTTCAAAAGGCCCTTTCCACAGCTACGGAGTCCGCCGTCACCTTGTTAACCGTGCGAGAAATGATGTACTTCACAAAAACAAAGAGAAGTTGTTTTCGATTTGCCCCGCCCCCTACCCCCGAAAGTCCCCGACAGGACCGTTTCAAAGTACTCCCTAGCCCCGGGAACAAATTGCTGGACTTGTTCCTGTGGTTGCGCAGGGGATAGTAACAGGTCTAACTAATTGCACCGTGCATCAATGACAGTTTAGCTCAATCAGAAGCCCCTTTTCCCTGTCTATTTCAAGGTGTGTGCACCTCCTTTAAGCTGTCTTTGTCGGTTCTTTCTGAAATTTTTTATCTTGAGGAAATTCACAACGACAGGAGCAGGTTATGGGCCTTTTTCCTACCCCTAATCCTACATCACGAAAAATTGGGAAATCCCTCAGGTTAGGCAAGAATTCGATAATCCTTCCATAATCAATCCATTTTTTCACCGCGTGAATTGGGTATTTTTTAGCTTATTTCGAGGAAATAATTTTTGCTTCAAATCCAGGGTGCAGCTTTTAAACACATTTCTTAGGCCAAATTGTTTTTGCGTGAATCTGCTTACCAGATCTTTTTGTAGAAGAAACGACAAATACTCGAAAAAAGCTCGTGTTGTTGGTGGTGGTGGCATATTCAGCCGTCCCGCGCGTCACACGAGGCAAGCGTTCTGTCGAAATGCGAGCCCAAAAACAGGTGGTAAGCGGTCAATCTGTGAAAAGTAACGCGATCTCCGTAGTTTGAGAGCAGCCGAAGATGCTCTTGCCGATGCTGTCCTTGATGTTTTTTATTTCCAGGAAATTCCAGTATCAAGGAAACCCATGCTAAGGTATGAAACATGCACTCGTAGGCATTGTTCTGTCCGCTAAAGTCTAATTCCTGGACGCACAAACGTTATGCTTTTTGAAGTTTAATATTGTGCTTTCTTTGACAACCTTACGTGACTCGTGCGTTTGGTAGCAGACAGAAGATGACTAAACTCCGCTTTTCTTGTTGGAAAACGGCTTTAAATTTTATCAAATCACTCGATAAACACGTGTTGGTTTCTGATAGCTGGTAACGTTAAACCACTGTTGCTCAGACTGATTTCTTATTGCATTTTTCTGAGTTTTTAGCATCGGCCCGCTGAGGCTGGAAAGCTCAAATTTCAGAAAAGTACTTCTTGTTTTTCTCGGCCTCCCAAAATTTTCTTTTAAGTTGCCCATAGTTTTAAAAACAGATTTTGAAAGAAGAGATAGCGCTCTTTAACGTGGTATAAGACTCGTTACTGAAATCGAGGTACCAGTCGACGATTTTGGGCTTTGAAATTTGCAATTTTTTCATTGAACGAAAACGTTCAAAATATTGAAAATAATGAAAAATCTCCAAAATATTACATTCTCGTTCAAACCGAGTAAATCACAACTTAAAATGTGTGCAATTATGTACTCTTCTGAATAAGTTATTTGTTGTCCGCATTACAATGGATTTGAATTTTAAACCGATTTTTTTGTGACATATGGTCTCGAGCCTGGAAAACCCGGTCCAAGAGCCGCGAAACCAATAACCCACCCGTACCTGGAAAATAATTATCGGATCGAAGTAAAAATTACATTTATGTTAATAGCTTACCTAGTGCTACTTTGTGAATTTTTTTGAGGATTTTTCACTTTTGTAGACGTCTGGTTGATATTTACTGACTTCCGCTCTTAAGAGGCCAATCAGGTCAATATAACCACAGTTTGATACCATCAACTGACGCTATATAACTCACTTAATTGACTCTGAAGATGACTATATAGCTAACGTACGTGGAAACTTCAGTCGCTGTCAACATTCAGGACTACTATCATCCGGAAGATTATGTTCCAGTCCTACTTATGAAATGACTCCTGGGGTCAAACTTTTCGCAGTTTTATTATTATCATTATTATTATCATTATCATGATCATTTATATTATTACTATTACTATTATTTGTAAACAGTTTGAGTTTTTTTACTTTTAACAGCATAGGAAATTAAAGAGCATCTCTTAACGTAACCTTGGATGCCCAGCTTTCTCCCTTATCAAAGATCATCCAGGGGTAGCGTTAATTGGTTTTCAAAATGGTAAAGTGACAACGAAGGCAATATAAATAAAACGAATGTTAACACGTTTAAGCAAAAATAGCTTCAATGATATTGGCGCTCGGGCATTATATTGCATTAAACTGAGCTCTTACATTGTGAGTTTGTAGCCAGAGCTAAGCGAAATTGTGGTAATGGCGACGGATTGAACAGAGATATCAATTATCTTCCGAAAGGTGAGAGGAATTTATGATGAGGTTATTGCTTCTAATCACCTTTATAAGAGTTAAAGATCCTTGAGTCATGCTAAAAATCGTTAGCGACAACTAAAGCTATGAGATAAAGTCCTTTTGAACAAACATTATAGTTAAGTGAGGTTACTATTTTGATTTAAATCGCCTTAAACCGACAGTAAGCTTATGAGCCAACTGTAGAGGGACTCACCTCGTATCAAAGCGACATGCATGGAAAGCTCGTCGTAAAAAGTTAGAACCCAATATTTTTTTCTCGTGGCAAGGGTTAGAAATTCGCAAAAGTTAGATATTCACATCATCACAATATAACTACTCGAAGATTGCTTTGTACGTTTCACCTAGCTCGGTTTTGTCCTTCAATGGAAAATGCTTCCTCCGATTATCTAAAATGAAACAAAAGTCGATACAGAACTTGTGAATTGCTTACTTTTTACTTTTCTTCTCGCCGTCTTCTATCTGGCAGGTTGGTTAGTTTCCATACTACTACTTCAACCATTAACAAGGTTAAACGTTACTTAATTAATTATTAATATGAATTGTTATTTATGCAATGTCAAGTGTTTTTATTCTGACTATTTATCGCTTAGTGATCACGAGGTCTCTTAAAGTTAGACAAATGAGGGGTCTATCATATTTCTCTAGTTTGTAAGGTGAGCATCACTGTTTTATTGTAGTTCCATCATCACTAGTGTGACATATTTAGCTATCATTGGATGAGCTAGCCAGTTCCAGGCTCCAAAATAGCAGTTGATAGCAGATCGAGAAAAGCTGGCAAAATCATTGCGCGGGGGCTGGGGAGAGATAAGGAAAAGGAGCCAGTAAGCATTGTTTTCAATACCTTATTCCGGTATACCAGCTCCTGGTATAAGGTATGATTGGCCAATTTTGACAGCTTACGCCAAGTCTCCGTCAACTCTTACATCAATCACTTAACTGCGAGCGCGCAGGGTAAAATAAACATGACAAGCGTGTGAAACCCCTCCTTCACCGCACATTTTGACATTTTTGCAATTAACATTTGATATTTCTACACGAGCGCCAGCAAAAGTTAGGTGCCTTTTCTGATGAAGAATATATTAGACGAACTACGAACATTGACTGTTTTGTAGAAGATTCATTGGGTTTACATTTGACCTTTCTGATCTTTTGTCTTCTGTGCGTCATTCTCAAACATTAGGCTGATTTCGCAACAGAACGCGAACGTCAGAAGACGACGGCACGCGCAAATCAAACTACTGGTTTGACCAATCGCAGAGTGGCAAATTGAGCACCGGAAGTAGCTTTTAGTCCTTTCCGCGCGCTTTCCCGTCGTCAACTGACGTTCCCGTTCTGTTTCTAAATCAGCCTAATAGTTAAAAGACAACAATTACTGCGTCTGTTAATCAAGACGTTTAACTAGATTTTACGTCATCATCAGGGAATTTCTGTCTTCCTTATTCTATATAATGTTTTAGAGAGACTGAGAGACATAGAGCTGAGCTGAGGGAGAATTCAAACTTAAATCTTATCACTAAGACATTTTAATAGCTTATTAGCAATTACTGAAACTTCTGTTACATATGAGCACATCATGCAGTTTTGGGTTTTTCGTACTCGTTATATCGTTTGGAAACTGACATCATTACATGCTGACTCCTCCACGAAGGACCCTGTCCACCTATCTCCGGAAATTTTTACAAAGGGGGATTTATTTTTCTCAGTTTTAGCCTCCCGTCCGCACGAAAACGGCGTTTTCGTGCAGATTGGACATTTTTTTTAAACAGTGGCATATCGTTTTCATGTGGCCGGACAAAAACGGAGGTTTTCGAATACGATAATGCCATACATCATGTAGCGCATGCCCTGTATTTCCATCGTTTTACAGCTGGTTTTAGCCGTTTTCGTCATCAACCTCTCGAATTATTAGCTGCGTGTGAAAGCATAATTTTTCGTAAACGGAGTAAAACTCTCCTTTTCCAAAAAAATATCCGGCTGCGTTTGGAAGAGGGCTTATTTGTGTAAGGGAAGTGGCCAAAATATGCTGTACTCGAGAAGTACCCATATTGGTAAAGGGGCTAAAATAACCACGTCTTCGAGGCTAAACATTCAAACTGATCGTCAGGATAAAAAACGTTCGTGATCATGAGATACGCTGAATTTTGAATTTCGATTTCCGCCTAAATCATTATTTAAAAAAAAAAGCCAAAGTCTTCAGTTGGGATTCATGGTCTTATTTCAACGCTTCTGGTTCCTTGCTTATGCAACGTGATCGAGCGAGACGGGAGTATGTAAATAATTAAAGGGCTTGAAGAGTTTCAGCGTCAGACTTAAGAGGCCCTCTTAGCGGGGTTAGTACGTTATGTATGTCCCTAATCTAAATTTCAAAACCTATCGTTTCGCGTTAGTGAGGAGGAAACCATGTCACTGTCGGTATTTTACTATTGCAAGTATTCCTATGTCGCTGTTTCAAGGCCATGTAACAGGGTCTTACTTTAGAGAGTGAAAGCCAGAATGTGATTTGAGTGCTTCAGTCATTCACATGCCAGCAGTTTTCCCGTAACAATGAAACAATTATCAGATTTCCACATTGACAAGTGCTACAAAGATGTCACGGAAAACCACACGCGCTTCACAGTAACTGCACCTGTGATAGCGGTATTTCACTCTGTTATGACTATTTCAACGTTTTTGACCTCGTCAGAGTCAGTTCGATACTACCGTGTACAATTTTTACATAAGAAGTCTTGACGCAATGTACTTTATAGCTGTTGTCTTAATTTTTCCATTAGCAAGGCTGTCATATCTTAAATATTGCCAGTGAGCGCGCAGAAACTAACGGTATAAACAGTGATGACTCGATTTATTAGCTCTCAAATAAAAAACTTCCTCAAGTGGTTTGACGCCAAGATGTGGTAAGAACGTAAAAATAAATCTTTAAACACCAAACACAAATACAAAAATAAAGCATTGCTTATTTTGTCATATCCTGCACAGGCGTAGATCCACACTGGTTTCCACCGTTTTACGGAGACCGGTAATAATAACAACATTAAAAACAAATTTCCAAGTTGAAATCGAGAGATGAAATAATCCCCCGATTTGCAAGGCTTCATCCGAGGACAATGGAACTGGCTAATATCCTGTCTGAAAGACCCAAAGACCAAGGAGAGAGGACTTTAGGAAGTTAGAATCCAAAAAATGTTAAGGGTGAACATTCCCACGGGCTCTGCAGTATAAAGATTCCGCTTCAGCACTCGTTTAGGAAGTCGGTCAGTATTTACCCTATAGATCCGCACCTGCTGCATATCGTGCACGTACCTTACGTTTAGTTCAGATTTTGGTTTTTCTTTTCGACCTCTTTGGTGGGTGGGATCCATGTACAGAAAAGTCTAGGAGATTTTGCTACGTCAAGTAGGTATAAAGCAAGTTCCTTGGGCCATCTTGTTTAACTCAGGAATGCGAGATTAGACAAAACTGAGTGGAGAAAAAAAAAGGTTCCAAATACATTTTGCTATTTTTGCTTTCCCTTTTTTTTTTATCTTTTATTTTTATTATTACAAATTTATGTCCAGTCAAGTTTCTGGATTCAAAGCGTTAAATTGTGCTAGGTATATGCCCTATTGATTGCGCTGAAAGATTACTAAAAGTATATCACATGGAATGCGCGGTGCTGAAAATAACCGTAGGTTTTGTTCGAATGTCCGCTTTACACCGGCCAGTTTTGTCTAAACAAAAATTGTCTGATTCTTTTATATAACAATGGCAGGAAATTGATAATAACAGAAGGGAAATGTTTAAGGTGGTCAACAATGTTTTACACGAAATAAAAATGCTGGTCAACCGAGGAACGAAGCGGATTTTTCGGGATTAAGAAAAGTTCAAAAACCTTAATTTTTTGAAAGGCAAAGTAAGTTTCTTCGCTTAACTGAATATACAACAGCTTCTTACAGTAATTAACGAAACAAAACAGTTACTATGTAACTGATCTTAAAAGAACAGTCAGTACATATCTAATAAAAAAGAACATGATGCAGATAAGGCTTAAAGGACGTAAAAAAGGATGGATTGTAAGATGATCCGCTTGGCAGTTCCGGTAGTCATGGTTTGCTTCTAAGAATGCGTTTCTTTTTCAAGTAGTACTGAACTGCTGCATGAATCAGCCGTCGTTGTATACGCTTTCCTACTCTACCTAACGTTTTCAGAATATTAGCTCTTTCTCCGAAGCTAGCAATTTATCCTATCTGGCCGGATGGTAACAAGGCCTTTGTGCGGAACTGAGGGACGAAGCGTATTTTGCGTAATTGAGGTCGTCGTTGAAAAACGTCCGGTGAAACTCAAAGGAAGTTTCTGTGCTCTGAACATAAAACAGCCTCTGAATTAGCCAGTGTGTACAGCCACTCCCTAATCTCAGAAATATAAGAATCGGGTAGAGGGGGGGGGGGGGGGGGGCAGCTTTACACAAGCTTCCTCTAAAAGACCTTAACCAAGAAAGAATGAATCGATCAATCTTTCTTGCCTTGAAACAAAACTAATATCAATGAACGCTGACTTTATACTTAAGCACGGAGGAGAATAAATAAAGCCATAAGAATAGCCGCATTGCCAGTGAAGCAAGGTTGGCAGTTTGAAGACATTTTTTGCTTTTATGAAAGGGAAACGGAGACTTCTGGCAAGTGAAGTATGCGCAACATCCGCACGAGAACAAATGGCTAAATTATTGATCAATCTTTCTTTATTTCACACTATATAAGGCATTTACACAAGTGTACGTTCAGCAGGAGAACCAAGTGAAATAAATAATCATTAAACTGAAAGATATTAAGTTCATTTGCACATGTGTACAGTGTCCAAAGTAGCTATATACCTCATGTCTTTTAACATGTATGTTTCGTTTTCCAATTTTTTTGTTTCTTAGAATTCTTCTTTTGCATTATATATATACACATAATGTATGAAACGTCAAAGGGGCATTAACTCCCCCGAGACTTTCATTGGGAGAATAAGACATAGAAGCTAAAGAGATCTATCAGCCTGAGAAAACAACCGACTTTCGCGAAGCCACCACAGATTTCCCTGCGAAATGACATCTTATTTCACGCCGCGGGGAAACCAGTGGTAGCGTCGCAAAATTTCAGCTGTTTTCTTAGGCTGATGTACGTTTGCATCACTAGTCAAAACAAGGCATTAATTCTAAACGACCCCGTGTTATTATTTTTCTTAAGACCTGCCGACCTATTAAATTCCCTCATCTGCTATTATGCTTTAAAGGTGAAATCTGAATTCTTTAAGACCTCTCTTGTAATGGTCGGATGTTTATTTTCTCTTTTGATGAAACTTTCCAGGACTTTCTTCGTTAACATTAAGTTCCATAGCGCATATAAAAGCGTAATTGGCGATTTTCACAAAAAAAAAATTAAAATGAACGAGCCAGCCGTGACACTGCAGCCACTTTTAAAAGTAACTTTACACCTTGAACTTTAAAAAAAGTTGCTTTAATTTAACAGTGTATGGCTTCTACCTCAAAGAATCAATATCAGTAGAATTATATAATTTGTGATATATCCACCATTATATCATTAAACACTCATCACTGGCAAGATGCTGATAGAATAATCTTGTTTAAGAAAAGATTCACTCGTCCGAGATGACGCTTTATTTGCATGGAAAGCACTATTACCAAAAAGACAGCCTTGCAGAACATTCACGCTCATTCCAAATACAGTCATAAAGACTGGTTTGACTGTAACGATCAAAGTGAAAGCATTCAACACTGATTACTGACATTATCCTTAAAAAAAAGTTTGTGAGATACTATAACAACTAAAATAAAATAAAAAATAAGCAAACAAACAAAGTCTTGTGATTTATGGATTTATTTTTAGCTCTTTTGGGTCACGATTAACTCTCCCACGCGGACGGCCAACGTTTCCTCTTTCCACTACAAAAAAAAAACAGAGGGATGGATCGAGTCGGAAGTAGGTTACAGGCTTACAGACTTTCAACCACATACTTAAGGGAGTGAAAGCCAGCACTTGAGTAGGGTGCGTCAGTCATACATAAGCCAGCCATTTTGCCATAACAAGGAAACAATATTACGATGGACACTTCAAATAAGAACTTGTCAAGGAAAACCACACGAGCTTCAAAGTTTCCCACTGCTGCTTGACGTTTATTGTGATAGAGAATATTGCAAGTTGTCAGCTTGATGCTATCTGAGAAAGTTCAAAGCTCAACGGCTGTACTTTTTTTGCTTTTGTGCTGAATCAATTCCCTGTACATGTTATCTCGAACGTTGCCACTGACAGAGTTCTTTGCAGAAACGTATGGTGTTCAGAAATGACTCGACAACCTATGTTCCTTTAAACAAACAAAATGACATAATATTTTATCCTGCGTCTATCAAACGTAGATTCTCAAAATATGACGTCAAGTTGTGGTAAGAAACGTTAATGAAAAATCTGCAAAAACCAGAATATAAAAACTAAACATGTTTATAACTTCCTGTACTTCCTGCAAGGAGGTATGTCTAGTTGTTTTGTTGTGTGTGCGTTTGTTTTTTTTCCTTTGCAGGAAGAGGGGGCGAGAGGGGATGTGAACCCCAAACTGGAAATTCAAATCAACTAGATAGATCTTGCTCCGTCTGAAAAATTAGTTATAAAATGAATGTTCTGTGTGTGGGGGGGGGGGGGGGGGGGGGGACAGGGGGCGGGAGCCCGGGAGAACAGGGGGCGGGAGGGGTACGGGAGGCGGGAGAAGAAAGGGCGGGAGGCGGGATCTCTACGATGGCGGGAAGCGGGAGAGAAATTCAAAAAGTCAAGCTTTTTTTTTGTTACTGCTTACTTCCAGTCAAAGAAACGAACCCAACAACGTTTCTTGACTTCCATTTAACGTTTTCCGAGGCTTAAAGCAAAATTTTTTACTCGAGAAAAGTCAAAAAACGAAAATTCGTGCTCGGGATAATAAAAAACGGCATTACTTCCTGTGAAATTGGAAACCTTTCCAAGTCGCTTACATCATAGGACATGAATGAGATAGCATGATATATGTACACGTGTGTCGACTGTGTCAGTCGTGTCAGTGTCTCGTCTGTCTCGCTAGCCGTCGAAATTCTCCGTAAGAACGACAAAGCGAGTCAGGTCAAATGTCGTTAAAGACCATTTTGATCGGTCTTAGTATTTTTCGGTTTGGTGGGGAAAAATCCTTCCATGGAAGACCTTCCTTGGAGCTCGCTCCTTACGACTGTAGCTCACAAAACACTGTCAGTGAAGATTTTGCCGCGTGGTGTAAACTTGTGTCGAAGGAATTGCGATTGAATTATTTGATTGCGTTGGAAAGTGCGGAGTGGTTCGATTTTAAAAGTAGGTTGAGTTTGATCGTCCGGGTGAACGTAGTCCTGAATAGGACTGTTGTTGTTGACAGTGACTGACGTTTCTACAACCTTAGACTGCGCGCAGACGAAGTTAAACTCTGGTTAACTCCATCTGCGAAACAGCGCCGAAATCCTTGTTCTGGACATCCAGCTGTGTACCCAGATTTGAGAACGCGCCACGATTGGCCAGTTAAAAAAGGCCTTTGTTTTGTTTGTCGTGATCGCCAATCAGGTTGAAAGGAAATTCGAAACGCATTTCTGGTAATTCGTTGAGTCCGTTGGGGGTCCAGAACAAGGATCTCTGCGCTGCTTCGCAGACGGTACTAATCAGAGTTTAGTTATCGTCTGCGCGCAGGCTACGACAACCTGTGCGGTAGTCATCTTCAGAGTCAAAGTGAGTTGTATCACGTCAGTTGATGGTATTATACTCTGGTTATTGATCTGATTGGTCAATTACGTCACGATGTTATTGGCTATGAAGACTCGTAATCAGTAATTGGTGCATCCTCGGAGACCCAGGGGCAGATAGTAGGGGCGAGGGACAGTCTAAGCGGGCGGAAAATAATGGCACGAAGAAAAGTAAAGAACGGCGAGAAGAGCCCCTGGGGACAATGTGTTCTCTGGCACCAATCAGAAGCCAGAACGGCGGCGACCGTTTGGAACTGGTCTGGTAAGACATTGTCCCCAGGGGCTCTTCTCGCCGTTCTTTACTTTTCTTCGTGCCGTTATTTTCCGCCCATTTAGACTTTCCCTCGCCCCTACTATCTGCCCCAGGGTCTCCGAGGATATAATTGGTTCGTTTCGATCCGTCTATTGTCACAGTTAAACAGTCGTCTGTTGTTAGTCAAAATGTCAGTTCTCCAGTCGTTCTCTCGTAGCTAGTTCTGCTTGATCTCGTCAATAAGTTGTTTGTACGGCGCTGGTAACTGTTGGCTACGATTCAGTGGCGTTTGTTCTAAGTTAGTAAACCAGCTTTCTAAAGTAAGACGTTGATAGTGGTCTGAGTACCAGTCAATTTGATGTTTCGTCTGTAAATGATGCTCAGCAATGTGATTGTTGACGTCACCATTCCTCGTCACTTTTTTGTGTTCGGTCAGTCGCGTGCTAAGGCTTCTGCAGGTTTCACCAATGTAAGAAGCCAGGCAGTCGCAGCATTTGATCTTGTATACTGCTCCCTGTTTGTCCTCCGGTTTGTCTTTGTCCTTGACCTTAGTAAGCAGACGTCGTAAGGTGGTTATGGGTTTGTGTGCAGCACGTATATTGTAATAATATAGCAGGGCCAGAGTTGACGTTCGTCTGAGTGTTCGAATTACAACACAATTTTTTACAACACATTTTTTTATTTGAAACAAGACCAAAGCACTCCTAATAGAATCTGAATAGGGAGTCAAACAGCGTCATTTACACGATAACGGGAGAAACACAATAAAGGGCGGGAGTCGGGAGACAAAGGGACAAAAAGGTACGGGAGGCGGGAGATTGTGACCCCCCTGTCCCCCCCCCCCCCCCCCCCCACTGTTCTGGTCACCTTGTTAAATCCAGAGTTCGGTAACATGAGACGAAACTGTTTTGCAAAAGACAAACCGTTTAAAAATAGAT
This sequence comes from Porites divaricata, assembly GCA_038088405.1. Lineage (NCBI taxonomy): Eukaryota > Metazoa > Cnidaria > Anthozoa > Scleractinia > Poritidae > Porites > Porites divaricata. The sequence goes on along the minus strand of JBBMOI010000015.1, from coordinate 8,645,610 downwards.
AATTTCTATTTGCTGCCGTGACGGCTGGTAGCCATTAAAAAAATGAAATCAATACGAAGAAAGAGGTTTCGCAGGCAATCATTATATTGGCATAGGCAATGCAATCTTAAGTCATTTAAGTTATTTTAAGCTGTGGATCCAGAATATATTTAATGCAGAAAATAGAGAGTGTTACCGATTGCAACTTCACACATGTCCTTTAAGACCGAAGAATATTGTTTAAAAGATTTCTTGGCAAAAAAGATGGACACACTGAAGATGGTCACGACTACTGATTAATGGCCATAAAAGTCACACTTCAATTGTCACTCAAATCTTAAGCTTGAAGAGTTCATAGTGAAGCAGTCTCTGTAGAAACATGCAGCTTCAGCAATGACGCAATAATGGCATGTTTTATTGTTTGAAGCATTGACCAATAATATCATAGCTTCCGAGAGAATGTTCTTCAAAGCCCTCCAGCAAAGATGAAAGTGCCTCCTGAAAACACGAAAAGTTATTTGGGAATATGAGAGCTATACAACCTTCCTTTTTAGTCATTACACATTTTATTATTATTATTATTATTATTATTATTATTATTATTATTATTTATTTATTTATTTATTTATTTATCAGCCGAATGAAAAAGTGTCGATGGAAAAATTTTATGGAACACCCTTTTGCTATCCAGTGACACTGCAGAAATACACCGCCAGCCCCAAGCCTTTTCTATGTCATGCGGCTATGTGACATTAATTAAAGACAATCAATGTCCGTTGATTTATGTCTGTGACGCAAACAGAAACGGAAACAATAAAATGGTTTTGATCGTTTTGTTGAAAAAAGACGCTAAAACAAATGATATATCGCCCGGGCAATTCATTGCCCATCTGCCACTTAACCGGCCAGGAACAGCATTACAGGTAGATATAAGAACCTAAAGCTTAATATTTGTTTTTTTCTTAAAATGCTTTATCACTGAAAGTGTGTTGTCTGCGTTTCAACTAAGAATCAATCAGTTCTATTGCCAGTTCTTATGACTTGGCTACCAATGATATATATTTTCCTTTTTTCTATACCAAATCAGTAATTCTTACAGACGCGTTCTGCCTAAATGAGTTATGTAATAGCGACTCCTAGGATTGAAGGCTTGTAGAGAAATGTCCTTGTATGTAAATGGTTTAGTGGCAAAGATTTACTAGTGTCCATTTATTTTCCTCTTATCGTTACTACTTCCTCTTCTTTTTTTTCCCTTTTTCTATGGTGGAGTTTAATTAAGACTCCTGCTTTAAAGTTGATAAAAAAGTGAAGGCCAATTGGCGAAGCCGTTCGTTAGCATGTTTAAGAGTTCTTTACCGACTCATTGATTTATTGTACCAACTTTTACCAGACCCAGCCTTAAAGATATGGTATATTTTTATTTTTCAGGTGGCGTTTTGGATTCCAAAAGAAAGACAGTTGCGATGGAATCAAATAACATAGCAGTTAACGGTGAGGTTGCAATTGACTTCAAAGGAGATGGAATTTACAACCAGAGACATGCACCGCATTCGCCAACTCTCGGACATCACGCACCCTGGAGGTCTTACAACATGGAAAACAAAATGCCAGAAGAAAAAGTAAGATTCTATTTTATTTCACTCTCTTATTATGTTTTTCTTTACTTGGCAATAGATCTTCAATTTAAAAAAATATATGAAATAAATTTTGAAAAAAATTGATAGTGCATTGCCAGATTTTAAAAATCATGTTCACCATTTCTTTACAGCCTCACCCTCCGTTACGTAATTGTACATGAATTTTCCTTTAAAAAAGTGATACTTTGTGACAATCGTTCTTATCCTAAATTTACTGATATAGGGTGGGGCAAAATCTGCTAAGCTTAACTTACGAGAAATTATTATGCTCGAAAGGTAAAATCTTTGCCCTTTATCTAGCTAAAGTACACAAAATAAAATATCCCAGACTTTGTGCGTTTTCTTTTATAAGCGTTAAATGGAATCAAATCCTGAGTTAAATGACCTAGGAATTCGACCATTCGAATTTGTACAGCCAAATGGTACACAGGGAGTTTTAAGGAGGACTTTGTAAATGTTTAAAGTTTCTGTTTTCACCTCTGCGGGGGTACTCTTATGAATGAAAGTTGCCCGCTCCGATCGATTTTGCGTACACAACATTATTTACCAGGGCCTAATATTATAATTGGAAAATCGTGCAAACTAAGCAGCAAAACAGAGAAGGAAAATATACTTTTTAATTTATTTGCTCGGATTTTTACCGACACAGGAAATTGTTCGATCGATGTTCCAATATAAGCAAGCTATTCGAAAATCGCGCAATCAAGGCCAACTACCCCACTTAGTATAAAGTGTTGCTTGCGCTGAAACGGATACTCTAAAATCGTTAACCCGAATTGATATATTCCTTGATGAGAATCTTGGAGTAAACACCTTAACTGATCACTAAATCTTCCTTGGTCATGCTTGATGTCGTTATACTTTTGCCAAAAGGTTTACATTTCAGTCTGAAAATCAGACAAAAAGATTATATTGTTCTCGTGGTTGAAGAAACCACATTGATACAAAGCCGCAACAACCTAAATGAACGACAGGTTTAAGGTCCAATAAGTCAATAAAATCGTTAACGTCAAATAATGAAAGGAAAGGACACATTTGCCGCTCATAATTTTGTCTTTACGCGGCAGACTTGCCATATATATTGCTCATAATTGCTAAGTCACCTTACGTCACAATGATATCGACGCTTGCATAACTAATTGCCGCACAATTTTATCATTGAATATATTGAACTTGTTGTACAGGAAATAGCTTAACTGTATAGGAAATGAGGCTTGACAACTATAAAGTATAACGGTAACTTCACTTCTCCCTTGTTACATTTATAAGCCTCATCTATCTGTTTATATATTTTTAAAATTTAAAAAAACCGGTTTTATTTATTAAGACATACAAAAGCCACCATCAAACGTTTGCTTAGCAGTTTTCTCGAAACAAACCAAGATTATATTGGAATTCAGGGTTGACCACAATTAAAAGCCAATACTTGCAAGATAAGTTGAATAACAATACATTATTGACGCACAGCCTCTAACAAAAAAATATAATTATTACATCTCGCTTTAGTAGTATTTATAGAAAATATTTTGAGATTGTAAAATGTACTCGAGAATTTTGCAGCAATCAAAAGGTTGACTGAACAGTCCTTCACGAAACGTTTTCCCAAAACAAGTTGTTTCTAAATGACTCCTGAAAGAAAAACAACTTAGGAGGCTTGCTTAGATAGCTGGGTCCTGCTATAAACTCAGCAAAATCGAAACATCATGTTCCAGCAGCTTGAAATCTTTACTGGAGCAATAAGGAAAAGAGAGTGAAAGATAATTAAGTGATCAGGAGATAGAGGAAATAGGCTGAGTCATTTAATGCTACTAGTTAATGGCTTAAAAAAGTAATGACTTATTAATGAAAGTCCTGAAACAAAGGTATTTTATTTATTTATTTATTTTTATTTAATTATTTTTATGGCGCAAGTATTGAAGCGACTAAAAACACTAACAACACTGAATAAAAATTTCTTATTATTTCAATGACCATTTGAAATATATATTACTTTGACCTAAATTTTAGAATAAGCACTGGTATAAATTTGAATTAAACTGTCCCTAGTTTCAAAAAAAATCCAACAAGGTCAGTTAAAAAAACTATGGTATTGAAATCACAAATAAGGTTTCTTCAGCTGATTTTATAATAATTATGATTTACCGCTGGAAATGATTCAAAAGCTTAAGTCTCGATAACTCGTTAAAAACGTTAACTGAAACTTTTGAGCCTACAGTAAAATTCACGGCTTCCTCCATTTTGCTCTATTCTTGGTTAGCAACCTCGTCACAAGTCGGCCAGGTTAGAGGGCAAAACAATAGAAACTTCGTTCGCAGGATTTTCATGGAAAATAAATGAGTATAGTTCCCAAAGAAGGGAAGCACCTTTGTCTCATAAAACCAACATGACTGACGTCAGCCGCAAACCAGCTGACATCGTAGTGAGTGGAAAATAAAAATCCGAGTGAGTGGGTCAGTTCCTATCTCTGAATGGGAGAAAGATCTTAAAATCTAATTTTTCACAAGTTTACTAAAACAGACATTAACCGACAGAGTTAAAGTTAAATCCATTAAATAAGGTAAACTTAAGTATAAACGATATTGGTAAAACTGGAATTTTATGTCACAACTGTCACTGAAAAAAATGGGTTTGAAGTGCTATTGGCCAAGCGTGGTCGGTAATTTTTTTTTGTTTTTTTATCAACCAAGTTCTTTTTCGGTATTTTCAAAGACCGAGACGCGAAGTTTTGTGACAATAAAGAAGGCAATTCCGAGCGGGTTAGATATATAAGCCCATCTCGCCCTCCAAGATAACCTATCAGAACACAGGGATTCGCTTTTGGCTGCCCAATGATGGAGCCAACAAAGCAAAATAAGAAATGACAATCAAGTCATTGACATGCCACATCTTCAGAATCTCACCCAGTTTGCAGTTGGCGAGTAATAGTCACATTCGTCCCTCGTACAAGAATCGCTTTCAGTTTTTTTTTGTTGTTGTTTTCAATCAAACCCAGGAACACAAATAACACATTTAAAGTGTGAAATGGTTTTTGTTTGTTTGTTTGTTCCAGACTACCCCAGGCGTGAATGCAAAAGTTAAGAAACCACGCAGAACACCAAGAGAATGGTTTAAGAAATATTTCTTAGAAGGTAATATTCATAAACTGATACAGCTAGTTAAAACGCCAGTTTAGTCATATGTCTAGGTTGCGCTACTGAGTATATCGAACCACGAGGCCCATGTTTGTATCCTGAAGGCCTAGCGTGTCTTGATTTTTTGTTTGTTTGGGGTTGTTTTTTCATGCTTCGAAAGAAGTTTTTTCCGACCAGCATCAGGGGTTGTTTACCATTTATTTACAAAAAGATTCCGGAAAATCTGGTTGCAAAGCAAATGGAACATGACTTTTTCGGCGTTCTAGCGCAAAATTTCCGGGGGAAGCGGAATATCTGAAAGGTAGTCCTGTTTTTCCGGACAGAATATTCGAAAGAGAAATTCGTGTTCCATTTCATCAAAGTTATCTTTGATATCAGTTTCGGGCCCTCGTGGTCTTTTTTGCGGTAAATGGAACTGTGGAACTGATTCGTACAAATGGTAAACGGGATTCCGGGGCGACATTTACCAGTCCTGAATCTTGCGTACATTTGCCTAAACCGTGGACCGACTGGTTTGCCCCTGTAAGTGGTAAACAACCCAGTTCTCCCCTAACCCCTTTCCCCAGCCCCCCCCCCCCCCCCCCCCCCCCCCCATGCCAAAAAAAGGTTCCCAAGAATTCCAATTTGAACTGGAACGCACGAGGATTTGTTCGTCAACCTTTTGGTGCTGTGCTCCTAGGTACTTCGTAAGGTAAACAACTTTATTTGCACAAGAAAGAATTTACCCTTTAACATAAGCTAGAGTCGTGGCGGTTTCAAACGCGGCGCTTGGTCATTTTATTGTAAGCTTGATATAGTATAGGCTTAATTCCAGCACACTTCCGCTCTTTTCTCTTAGACTACGATGAAAAAATCTCTTTGCTTTTTACACGCGCTGAAGTCTGGGCACCAGGATAATGATATCTCTAATTATAGCAACCATTTTCCCGTGATATTCCTCAGGTCAAGCTTTAAATGCAGCTCAGACCCAGGCCCTGGAGAAACTTGATCCAAACGCGCCCTTGATCGAGAGAATCCTCGTGCAGCACCGCCGTCTGCTGGGTGTGGCCATTCCGTTTGTATTTTATCAAGTTTTGTGGTGGAGCTGCGCCATCAAATACAACTTTTTCAGCTTGTTTGCAGAAAGATATTTTATCTCCATTACCATGATTTTTGGATCTATGATTGCAGGTAAGGAGAACACATTTTCAGGTTCACCTCTCTGAGCCTTCAAAACAGAGCCAAGTAAAACAATCTCCCAAAACGTTTTACAGCGGCAGGATTAGTTCATTCGATAGAGCGCTTCACTGTAGAACGGGAGGGCGAGGAAGCGATTCCCGGGGTTGGAAAAAACTCAAGGTCTTAAAATGACAGGAAAGCGAGTATACTGACTTTGTCCTTCAGTAGGATACGTAAAAGAATATTCTCCCTAATTAGTACTTTCGTACTAAGTACGTTAACACACAAATAAAGTGTTTTTTGGCTTGTTTGTTTGTTTTAGCAGTTTAGCCAACTGATCACCGCAACGTAACCATCTTCATTTCTACCAGTTCTATTTCTAATTTTTTTAACATTTGGTTTTTCCTTGCGATTTGTTGATTATCATTGTATGTACCCTTCTTATTGTAACTTGTTTATAATGGTTTTAGATATTTACTTTAAACGTTTTTCTCAACTTCTCTTCTCAGGAATGACGAGCGAAGGGGGAGGCGCGGTCGCTTTTCCAGTCATGACCCTTGCTTTCGATATTCCACCCTCAATAGCACGTGACTTTTCGCTGATGATCCAGTCCTGCGGTATGACGGCAGCGGCTTTTACCATCTTTTGGATGCGCGTACAGTTGGAATGGCACTCAATCATATTTTGTTCAATCGGAGGCATGATTGGTATGGCTATTGGTCTGGAATTCATCGATCCTAGCCTTTCCCCACCTCAGAAGAAAATAGGATTTGTAAGTGTCTGGTTCTCTTTTGCGTTTGCCTTGTTCCTTCTCAACTTATACCACAAGCGTAAGACCTACAAAGTCATCCCAAATATAACTCCGTGGAAGTTAGTCGTCCTTTTCTTCACTGGCCTCATTGGAGGAATCTTCTCTGCTATCGCTGGAAGTGGTGTAGACATATGCAGTTTCAGCGTTCTAACACTTCTCTTCCGTGTCAGTGAAAAGACAGCGACGCCTACCTCCGTTGTGCTAATGGCGATTAACACTGTGGTGGGATTCTACTGGCGCCAGGTGATGCAGCAAGCCATCTCAGCAGATGCGTATTATTACCTTGCAGTGTGCGTACCAATTGTTGTGTTGGGCGCTCCTTTAGGTTCAGTTATCGGCAGTCATTTTCATCGCCAGGTTCTGGCTGGTTTGATCTATCTCCTGGACACTGTGGCCTTAGTTAGCGCCCTTATCATCGTCCCAATGACCGCAGCGCTATGGGGAGCGTCTGCAGGTATCATAGCATTTGGATTCATCTTTTTCGGACTTGTCACTTATGCGGGGCAAAAAATCATGGAAGGAGTCGAGGAGGAAAATCAGCAACTTCCAAAAACCCGCATCGATGCAGGAGCAGAGGAGAGAGAAAAGGCACATGAGTTTTACACAAATGGATATCTGGCCTACAAGAAGCGTGAGGGGACTGGAAATGATATTGATCTTGGGCAGACGAATGATGGGTACTCTTCCAGAGGGTCAATGAACATGTTGTAGACATTAACTAATAAAAGAATGAAATCTGAACTTGATGAGTATAATTAAGCAGTCCAGAAATGTGAACCGCAAAGGTGCATATAACAAGTCATGTAATGTGTTACAAACGTTTCAGCTTGCTCACAGACCTCTATTTATTCTCTTCCCTGAAGAACTGAAGAGTTGTTACCTAGCCCGCGAGTGATGTACTAAGTTAGCGCGATAGCTCAGTGTAGGACAATTCTCAAAGTCGATATTTTCACTTAAAACATTAAGGGTTTATATTCTATTCAGATCAAAGCCCGAGTTCTGTTGATCAGAACCATGTAACGATAAAACTTCAAGTTAAATACCTTTGATGATGCAATTTATTTATATGTATGTACTTTTCAAGGGATGACTACTACGCACATAAAGCGATAGTATTCTTGCACGGAAACATTTTTCCACTTTCGACTGACAGCTTCTGATGTTTTTCTACCCTGCTCGGCGGGTTTGAATGTTTAAACTCTAGTTGTTTTTACTAGTGGTCCATTTCTTTAGGATTACTGGCCGGTAAATGCATTTGGACATTACCGAAATGAACTGACAGTCAAGATGTTGTGGACTGGAAAGCTGCAATAACGATCAAACCAAGTACCAATCAGTGTTCTACCTATAAAAACGCATGTGAGTCACTGGTATGCATCATTACCTTGGATGATTATGAGAAGAAAAACTGTGTGATCTATAATAGATGAAATCTCTTTTAGTAGGCTTGCGTCAATTTGTTCTTTTATTTCTTTTCTCTTTTTTTTTTTTTTTTTTGGCAGCTCTCCAGTTCAGTCTATAAACAGCTGAAAGTCAGTATGACCTGTCAAGTTTCTGTAGAAGTCCTCCTGGCATTAAAACCGAAAAACTATTATTATAATAACATAGCAATTCAATTAAAACTACTTTGTACGTATACACCAAAGGTTTATGATAACGCCGGCGTAGAGCGACGGGATGGCTTTGATAGCGAGAACGTTACAAATTGATCTATTATGCGAAGGTTTTTGTTTGTTTGTTTGTTTGTTTCTGCTCGTTCATTCAAGTTATCATGTACGAGAAATGCTTTCGAATGAGTTTTTAAGTATTATATACTCTGTACACTATTCAAAAAATGTAAATAAACATACTCACTTTTATACGTATCTACCTATGTACATGTTACATAATCCGCAGTGTATAAATAAAATAATGATAATAATAATATACAATATTTATAGAGCGCTAATTCCCAATGGCCCAAATGAGAAAGAACAGAGAAATCTGAATTGCTCTAGTTTGCCAGGTAAAATTGTATTTGTATCTATTTTCGCGTGATTGGTAATTTTATACAAAAATGTAGAATGAAAAGTGCACAAAAGAAGGAATGACTCCTGATATTTAAGTCTTAGAGTGAAATCTATTCCGTACATGTGCGCTCTTCTCAGCGTGAGAATAGCTTCATAAAGTCTTTTGGAAGGCAATACAGTCGAATCCCGGTAACTCGAGATCGAAGCAAATAACCAAGTATCATTCACACTACTTCAAGGGCAGCAAATTGCTATATTCTTAAAAGGAATTTAAAAAAACAGGAAAACCCAACGAAAGTTTTCTGTAAAATACCTGTTCCGAGAAGCAAAAATTGCCTAGAATTTTCTATACCTTGAGAAAGACTAAGAATATTTAGATGACCGTTACATTCATGTACAATTTTCGAAGCTTATCTAATAAATTCCCCACGATTTTCTGAAGTTTAATTTTTCGCATTTCACTCTCCAGATTAAGCTATTTTTCGAATAAAAGGGAACCTTAAATTTCGGATTCGAAAATGCGATGGAAAGAGAAATCAGAAAACTTCTCACTTTCGTAAAACTTTAAATTATCATGAATCTATAATTTTCGGGAAAATAATACTGAAGCCCTAAGCTTGTAATTTCCAAAAGACTCAAGTTACCCTAGGATATAACCGCCTGAGAAACAAATTTTATAGTGCCCCTTAGAATGTATTTCTAAAAATCTATAAATACTCTGGATAGTGTAAAAAGTGGTTTCATTGCATTTAGGAGGAAACCGTCGTTGGGTGCCCCTGATCATTGCATGGCTGAAGACTGTATTATATTGGACTGACTAAAAGGAATACACCGGTGGGTTTGAAATAAATTTGACGTGTTGAACTGCAGCTTACTGCTCTTTTTCGACTTGTCATGCGCTAAGAATAAACATGGTTTGAGTTATCAACGGTAAAATTGTATAGAAATGACCCGAAGGGAAACAAAAATTACTTCGTGTTATCGAGTTTTCGAGTTACGGAGAGTAAAAATACAGTAAATGTATGAAGGAAATAAAAAAAACGATCTTGGTTCGAGTAAGCGCGAAGTTATTGGGAGTCGACTGTACATCTTTGAGGGGTCATCTTTGAACCTCTTACACCTAATTATAATAAACAGTTTGTGAAGTAAATATTGAGAGAGTTTATTCTTTAATATGATCTAGTTGTGGGATCTCATAGTTATCACAAGGTCTGTACTAATTGGCAACAGGGCTTCCCCCTAATGACCGAAATATTTAGAAGGGGAAAGAAGAGGAGGAGAACATGTCTCAAGGTGAATTAAGCGAAACCAGGTATCACTTATTAGTAACTACGTAAAGGTAAATTAAAATTCGGTAAGGTATAAAGTTCCTCCCAAAAGATCGGATGTGAAGCGGGGGTAGTGATCTTATCTCAAAAGAGGGGATTAGAAGGCCTACTGTGTTCATTTCAGAACCCCCCTCAGGATTATTATTGCACAGTTCCTTCGAGGTCATGTGACCTTGTCTTTCGTTTTTGCTTGATATGTTTTTTGATAACTGTCTGTAGCTTGGGCATTCACTCAAAGTAGCGACCTAAATTTATCGAATGAACGCATTGGCGACTGTATTGTTGGAACCCTGTTTGTGTTTAGCTGGTTATTATCACGTGATCAAAAATTCAAACTGGAAAATTATCGATCATTCTGAGCCTTTACCTTTATGAAGTACTAGAGCAGCTAAAAATTAATATTCAGACGAAGAGGATTAAACATAGACGGAGCTATGTTATTTGTCTCGCGATCAGAATATATCCTCCGACAAGAGGGTCTGGATGGGGCTAACTGACAACTGACGAATGGAAAAAAATCCACTGACAACTGACAAATACCTTAAAATTTAACTGATAATTGGCATATGCCATGTGTTTTAGTGACAACTGACAATGGACCTGTCATTTTCCCATATTTTCTACAAAACCCGTTTCTAAGGCCTTAAATAGCATTGTTCCACTCTTTTCGTGAGTCAATGTGATCAAATGTACCAGTAATGATAAGTGGAATTTTGAGACCCAACCGATCCTTCAAGCCATCGCTCTCCATTATTGGAAGAAGAATACGTATTTAAAAAGCAATACACAAACAAATAATAATATAACACTTACAGCGTCTACTGACTTGCTAATAAAATCAAGAAGGGCAAAATAGCAAAAGATGGGGGAGGAGGGGTGCTCCAGGGAAGTTGGGCGGTGGTATGTGCCACCTAGTCCTTTGAACCTTGACCGTGCTTAAGACAAAAATTCACGTTGCTACCCTGGCAACCTTCACACTATTTTAAAGGCTTCCAGTTCAAAAAGACACCCTGCATAGAACATTATAATAGTGAAATTGTGTATTATTGTGTACCCTGTATAAGACTCAATTATTGAACCATTTCATTCCCAAAAGGGCCCGGGTTAAAATCTAATGTTAAGCTGTATAAATGTGTGTGCTGCCATGAAGGGTATGGTGTTTGCTGAAGGGGAAAGGGATCTGCAAATTGGGTATGGATGTTAACCATTGTGGTCTGAAATAGCAGGAGCGTAGTGCCCAATTATACACACTTATCCCCGTGCGTACATGTACAGCTGAAATATGGAAAAATACTAAGAAAGAACCTACCACCTTGCATTGGTATTTGAGGAAAATGGCCGTTGGAAAGATGAATGTTGATCACAGAAGCCCCCGGTTATAGGGATTGATGGAAACAGAGTTTCTAGAAAAAAACGAAGACAAAACAATGACGCTTCCCAATCGTTTCTGCTAGTGGGAGAGTTAGACATTGAGCGTTTAAATCTTCTGTCAAGTAGGTCTGAACGATGCGGAAGAGAAGATGCTGACCTTCGTCGACGGTAAAAATTAATGGCCTGTCATATTTACTGTTTTTGAATAAGAAGTTGAAGTCATCTCAGAATGACCTTAAACTGAGTTCTAGACGATTTCATCGTCTCTATAAACGCCCAATCAATAATTAGTGAACGAGTTGCGTGTAATATTCGACAGATTAATAACCAGAATTAGCTCATATTGCCATCAACTAGTTTAGAGAGACAGTAAAAGCTTAGTATGATGATGTTGTAAAATTCTGCCCTTTCGGTAATACGAAAAAATTTTTATAGTGCAGTAATATATTGTATTTATCGGGTTCCGATCTACAATCATGGACAAAAGTCTTGGGACACGTTTGCGTTTCTGGGGCGTTTTCCAATTTACGCAGGTCCAACCCCTTCTCTCACCCCACAAAGAATGTTGGATGCGTGTATCCAGAATTTTGTCCTAGTTTCAACTTTCTATAGGGCGGGGGGGAAGGGAGAACTGCAAGAAAAAAGGATGCACTGTTTTAAGAAGGAACCGAGAAATGACAGAAAAATATGAATATTGCAGTACTGTCCCAAGGACTTTTGTCCAGGATTGTAGTTACAAGAATGCAGGTTTTTTTCTTATCTCAGGTAAAAAGGTTAAGTCAATTCAATATAACCTATGGACATTTTTTGTTTGCACAAATGGAGTGAAACGTTAACATAATATAAATTGCTGTGGAAATGAACATATGGTATCAAGCACTTAAATTTATCACGCCTTTTCTTGTACCCACTCCTACAACCTTGCATTGGTATATGAGGAAAATGGTTGGAAGATAAATGTTGATCACAGAAGCTTCTGGTTATAGGGACTAATTAAAATAGAGGTTTAGTAGCGAAGAGTTGTGGTGCTGTCGTGGGCGTGATTGGATTTCTACTTCAAGTATGCATGCCCTATTAAACTCACACTTCGAGCGTTAAACTTAATTTGCAAAGCAAACCATGCGTATATGTAACAAAGAAAGACTTTAGTCTAGGAAAAATATACCTCAGTCACGTTTCCATTCTTTCCTCGAATAGAGGGACTTTACGGGTACCGAGCTCAAGCCGCAAAACCAATTAGACAACAATGACAAAAATCAACAAAAATAGAGGAAACAGCGATTAAGCCATGGCCGTTTTTTGATGGTGGGCAACCCCCAACGACTATTATTTTCCCTCAATGAAGTAGTGATTTTTAGTCAGATTCCTCCTCTAAAATCATGAACCAAAAGCATTTGAACGTCCTTAATTCCCTCGAGGGTTATTGACTGTGGTCAAGTACTATTTAGAAGCAGTGATTAGCACAGTCGGTTAGAGCGTGAAGCTTTAAATATAAATAGCTTTAAATACCCGTAAAACGAGCACTGGAGGAGAGAGGAGGGAGAAATGAGCGCAATGTCGGCCTCAGGTTTGTCAGTTGAAGTACTGTTATGAGTTACCAACTTGAGAAAATGACCTTTACCTATAACCTATTTTGACGTCATCATAAGGAAAAAGAAAAATATAAAATGGCGCAAAGAATGGTTAATCAAGCTTGCAAAAACAGCACCAAAACCATCCCCAAAACAAAACGAAGGGGTCTATCTCAGCGATCGTAGCAAATCAGATGGGCACCTGAAGCGATACCTCCATAACCGCCATGGATAAAATATCTATAAAATATCGTCTTTCCTTCCTAAACTGACCCCAAGTGAGACTAAAATCTTCCGTTTCTACCACTAAGCGAGACGGTGAGGGTCTTCCTCCTTTTCATCTGGGATTCTCATTTAAGACATGACAAAGAGACCATTTGCATGGAAGTTTAAAATATATATTTTTAAACAAAAATCTTTGATGCCTTTCGCGCCCCACCCCGGAGTCTGTGAAAGTCACAGTGGAGATGAGGGCTACAAGCCCGAATAAAGAGAAAAGTAGAATCACTGGTAATATGTTCTTTCCATGCAGAAATAGACATTTTGCCAGGATTACACTGCTAACCTGGCGTGCCTTCACAGTAATAATGGCCATTTCAACATTACATGTACTTGAGAAACGTTTTTAAAAGTCGTCTAGATGCAACGTCTAAGACTCCAAAATCTTCTTGTGTGGAAGGCAACATTGATACGATGAAAACAGAGTTTTCTGGAGAAAAAAAACTAAGACAATACAAGGACACTTCTTAGTCGTTTCTGAGAGATTTAGGCATAACTTCGTCTCAGCTTTTCGTCTGTTAAATGGCTTTGAACGATGCACTAAGAGAAGATGTTGACGGTCGTCGACGTTAAATGCATCTGTCGATTTATCTGTTTTTATATAAAAAGTTAAAGTCATCTTAAAACGATTTTATAGACTCTAGGCTAAATTCGCCCAATCAATAATTAGTTAACGAGTTGCGTGTGATATCCGACAGATTAATAACCAGAATTAACCCATACTGTCATCACCTAGTTTGGAGAGGCAGTACTGAAGCTTAATACGATCATGTTGTAAAACACTGCCCTTCAGTAATACGAGCAAATTATTATGGTGCAGTCATATATTCGTATTTACCGGGTTCCGATCTATTTACAAGATTTAAGATTTTTTTTTTTTTATCTCAGTATCTCGATATACTGGGCAATTCAACCCACTCACCTTAAGTGACTTACGTAAACTTCCCGCACTCGTCCGGATAGTAAGAAAATGAATCAAACTTCAATACAGTATTAATTTTCTCTCCTATAATTTTCCGATTGCCTCGTCAGTAAAATGGTTAAGTCAAATCATTATAATCTATTGACATTTCTTGTTTGCACAAATGGAGTCGAACGTTTACATATTTTAATAAATATCTTTTTCGTTTTCGGGTAGTGAGTGACGTCACTGGACAGCACTTAAACGGCCGGTCGATTCAGGCGTTGTTGAGAGGAGAAAACGACTCGAAGCAATCGGATGAATTTCCGGCTAACATTTTGAGCGTTTAGTTTAATATGTAAAGCAAACCGTGCGTATATGTAACAGAGAAAGATTTTAGTCTAGGAAATTTTTTACCGACCCGTTTCTATTCTTCTCGGGAAGGGAGGGACTTTAGGGTACCGAGCTCAACCCGCAAACTAAAACAACAATGACAAAAATGAACGAAAATAAAGGAAACCACGATTAAAGCCATGGCCGTTCTTTTGATCGCGGGCAACCCACAACGAGCATTATTTTCATCAAATAAAGTAGTGTTATTTAGTCACTTTCATCCGCTAAAATCATGAACCAGAAGTATTTTAACGTCCTTAATTTCCTCCATGCAGGGTTATTGACTGTAGTCAAGTACTATTTCAGAGCAGTGATTAGCACAATCGGTTAGAGCGTGTAGCTTTAAGTAGCTTTAAATACCCGTAAAACAAGCACTGGTGGAGAGGGAGGAGTGAAATGAGCGCAATGTCGGCCTCAGGTTTGTCAGTTGAAGTACTGTTATGAGTTACCAGCTTAAGAGAGGGACCTTTCCCTATAACTTCTTTTGACGCCGTAATAAGGAAAAAGAAAAATATAAATTGGCGCAACGAATGGTTAATCGAGGCTGCAAAAACATCAAAAAATCTCTGTGCTCAATGTTGCTAGTTTAGCTGCCAAATTTGAGTTTCTAGTGTTAGAACGTCTTCAGAGTATTATTTAAGAACTGAAACGGTGTCATGTGTATTGGCAGATTGATATAGCCAGAATTAAGTTATACTCTCATCACGAAGTTTGAATCAGAAATTTCACTTGTGCGCGCTGCGCTCAATCTTCCTGCTCTACGTTAATGAATCTATACGTTTCAAAATTGGTCTATTTATCGTATTTGTACTCAAATGTGTTTTTTTTTTTTTCTGCACTGTTGCATTTATTGGTGATAAACTTCATTAAGATACAACAACATGTACACTTTTTTTTAAAATTAATAAATTTTTAGATCTAAAAGCTGTTCCAGAGTGTGGGCCGGTATTGCTTGCACTAGCTCGGTGTTGGATCGCCACAGGTTACAGGTACTGAAAACAAACAAAGATTATCATGAGAATAGTGCTCATTTGCATCATAATTCAATCACCTTTTGTAACGGTAATTGCCAAAAATCGTCAAACACTGGCTTGACTATTGGTAAAAACATAACATACAACCAAGAAATCAACTCAACATCAAACGAGTACCAAGGAAAAAAATGGAAGTCGAAGGTCAGTCTCAAAGACAGGCCAGTGCTAGATGACATTTAACCTTATTCCCCGCAGTTAGCCTTATCGTATTCTAGAATATTATTTAAGGACAACATTACGAGTAAAGTTTTGGAAATATTCGTAAGCTCACAAAAGCTGTTTGATATTCCAAGACAGGCAAGAGCACAGAAGCTTAACTCTGACAGCATCTTTAAAGCAACCGGGCCAGGTTGCTAGTGCACTTATAATCCTTCACCCTGATAAAGCGATTTTCTGTATTTTTAAGAAATAGAAAGACAAATCAAATCGTCTAGACTACTCACCCTCACCCGCTATTAAACAATACTTATATGAGTTCAGTGGGCAAACACCTTGCAGTGTCATTACATTTGACAATTTCACGCAGCTGAAACGTGAATCTTAGTTCAACAAGTATGAGATTGTGCAAGAGTTTTCACGTATCAGCTACTGGGGTATTGACAAGCAGAGCATAGACTAATACTTCCTTAAAGATTTTATGCGGGTTTAGCAAGAATAATTAAGAGGGTGGAACATAACACCTTTTAGCCTCTCTGCTTCTCTAGTCGTTCCTTGCCTCGATCCCTCCATTCTCAACTGACATTTTTCCCACTTGACTAGGGACCTTAGGATCCTACGAGGACGACGGCAACGAGATTTTCAAAAAAGAAGCAATAAAGGTTTGATTACCAAATCCAAAGCTCTCCCCTTCTATAATACATTTTCGTACATTTCTTTGCTGTCGCTTTGCGACTACGACGTGGAAATGCCTAATTTTATGGACATAAAGAAGCGATGATGAAGTTTTCTTTCTGTTTCTGAACTTGGTCAGGCTTCTTAAAAATTCAGCTCTCTAAGGAAATGAGTTGGAATAATCGCGATGAAGATTGAAAGAACGGGAATTCCCTTTTAAACGAAGTTTAGGCGGCCTACGCCTTCTTTGGATTTTAAAGTCTCTACTGACTACAAAGAGACTTGTTGTAGTCTCAAGCAGGGCAAACCGGTTAAAACACGTTTTCCAAGCTGTAATTGATATCTTACCTTTGCATTTGCATGTTACTCCAAATTGCGTTATGTCTTCGTCTCTGTATATTGGTACTGTGTGAGGAGGACGTTGCACACTGATCTCAGGACAAAATTTTTCATCGCACGTTATATGGCGACGGCGGCAAAAGCAGATGTCCGTACAATCATCCCTCACAAAGACTTCATTATCTTTATATTCCTTGTTGGTGATTGTGTCAGTGCAATCATCTGTTAAAATCCACTAAAAAAATGGAGTGGTTTTGGTAATATTTCTAGGTTATTTTTTTTTCATGATAGGTGTTTCAACGTAAAAGTCCTTAGTTTGCAAAACAGTTAACAAAAGGTCATTCCCTGAAACATATTTTTACGACCAAATAAAGTGAAACATGTATCATTTAATGCTTTCTGGACATTTTTAAGGCTCGGAAATTCGGCATGGGATTTTATTGGGGTTAATTTCGGGTCCAGGGATTTGCTTGGATTTTGATGGAAGCCCTAGGGATTTTTGGGTTTTTGATTTTTGCCTCCGTTCAGTCATCCCAGTCACTTGACCCCAGGCCTACGTTACGAACGCTTTGGTTATAGGCTCTTGCCTTTTGCAGCGCGACCTTTCACAAAAATGGCCACGAATCTATAAGTGGAATTTTGAGATCCAACCGATCTGTCAAGCCATCGGTGTCCAGTCTTGGTAAAAGATACTCGCTTCCAAAGCAATGCACAAAAAAAATTAAGAAGAAAGGATTAAAAGTGGTCACACACTTACAGCGTCTACTGACTTGCTAATAAAAGCAAGAAGGGCAAAATGGCAAAAGACGGTAATGATTCCTTTTGCCACCATCCTAAAAGAATACAAAGGAAGAAGAATTACAGACCCCATCCCATACACACACTGCAAATTTTCAGGATCCGTGCTCTGGCACTAACACCGAGCCGTGGTCACTTGTAAAAAAGCAACTGCGGCCTCAGTGAATTTGCGTGATCGAACGTGCGACCCGAGCGCAAAATGGCTTGAGTTTGAGTTTGAGTTTATTGTGTTATAAAAACCAATAATATTACAGGTTTCCTGGCACCGCAAATAGCAGAGCTAGTCTAGGCGGGCCAGGAAATATATAGGAAAAAAAGAGAAGACTGCTATATATTCAAATGTTTGTAAAGTGAGAGAAAAAAGAAGAAGAAACATTTATGGGCTATGATTCTAGGCAAGAGTTAAACAAAAATTAATTAAATAGCTAAATAACTTGATAAATACAGTCAAAATGTTCTTTTCTTCATTTCAAAAATTATTTCATCTAAATCATAATAAGTATCACCAGTTTCAAGTATATCAAATAATAGGGAACGAATTTTACTTTTAAATTTTTGTTTCGGAGACGTGCGTATCTCAGTTGGTAGATGATTCCACAATTTTGCACCAATTCTCGAGAAGGAGTTCTTTTGGATTTCAAGATTAGATTTCATTAGGTAAAAGTTTTGAGATTTAGACGATCTGGTGTTGTACGAGTGGACCCTAGAAAGTGGGAGAAACAATTCCTGAATGTTAGTGGGTACAACGTTATTACTCACGTCAAACATAGCTTCTGCAAGTAATTGACAATAAAGAAAGTTTACTGGCAATGTTTTTGTGTTTATGAAAAGAGGAATAGCATGATCTCGGGGATTGGCAAAGTGTATAAAGCGAAGTGCACGTTTCTGGAAAATTAAGAGTTTTTTAAGTTGTTTTTTGCTTGTTTGACCCCAGGCAACCAAACCATATCGAATATAGGGTGCTATTAAAGAACGATAGATTGAAATGAGTGTGTTAAGGGGAACAAAATGCCGCAGTTTAGACAAAAGACCGACGGTTCTACTAATTTTTAAAAGAATTGTATTGATGTGGTTATTCCAAGAGAGTTTATCGTCAATTGGAACTCCTAAATATTTTACAAAGTCTTTACATTCTAACTGTGAATTTCTATTTGTACTAGCATTATGGATAAATAGTTTAGGTGTAAAGGAGAGTTTCTTTTGATAAGGGCGAAAAATAACATAATTTGATTTTTTAAGATTAAGAGTGAGTTTATTTGAGGTTAGCCAATGATAGACTTGTGTAAGTTCCTCGTTCATAGTTATCTCAAGTACTTTAAGATTTTTATGGGAAAATAGTAAATTTGTATCATCAGCAAATAAATGGAATTTTAGTTTCGAAGAGCAAGAGCAGATATCATTGACATATAGAAGAAAGAGAAATGGGCCTAGCACAGAGCCCTGTGGGACGCCACAAGTAATATATAAAGAGTCTGAACTAAAGGATTCTATGATAGTTGTTTGAGTTCTTTGTTTGGGATAGGACGAGAACCACTCATTTACAATTCCACGAAATCCATAATAGTCCAATTTTTTCAATAATATGTCATGATTTACTGTGTCAAAAGCTTTCTTTAAGTCAATGAAGACTCCACAAGAAAAATGTCCCTTGTCCATATTTGACTGTATTTTATTGACGATGTCTAGTATGGCATATTCAGTTGAATGTTTTTGCCTGAACCCATATTGTGATGAGCACAGGATTTCTTCCTTATCTATAAATAATTTCATTCTCTTTTGCATAAGTTTTTCGAAGATTCTATTAAAACATGATAATAAGGATATTGGTCTGTAATTATTTGGGTCTAGTTCATCATCGGCTTTTAAAAATTGGGATCACTTTTGCCATTTTTAGCTTTGATGGGTAATTTCCAGTCTCCATAGACAGATTGAAAATGTCGGTTAGTATAGCCTTTATAGAGTCACATGCATGTTTTAATATAAAGGTTGGGCAAGAGTAAAATCCATGTGACTCATTAGCTGGCATTGACATTATTTCAAGCTTAACTTCATTAGGAGTTATTGGTCGAAATAGAAAGGAAGATGAACGTGATTTTTCTTTATAAAGAAACTTGGTAAAGTGTTTCTCAGAGCTTGGAGTTTAGCAGCTAATTTTGAGCCAACAGTTGTGAAATGTTCGTTAAAAATATTAGAGATTGTTGATTTATTGGTAGTAACTATATTATTATTAAAATGTTTAAGCGTATTTATGCTTTTGCGTTTATTCCTTTTACGATTTAAGAAATTATTGATACCTTCCCAGGTCTTTCTCATGTTATTAAAATTTTCGCTGAAGTAACTCGAATAATAATTCTTTTTGCTTATACGTATTAGATTAGTTAACATGTTCCGATAGATTTTATATTTTGAATTATCGCCATTGTAGAAGAGTTGATTTTTTGTTTTTATGGCAGCTCTTATTCCCTTGGTTATCCAAGGTTTAGATAGTTGTTTAATCCTCCTTTTAGATAGGATCTTTATGGGTGCATGCTTGTTCAGAATTTTGTTAAATTTACTATAGAAAGTAGAGATTACATGA
This sequence comes from Porites divaricata, assembly GCA_038088405.1. NCBI lineage: Eukaryota > Metazoa > Cnidaria > Anthozoa > Scleractinia > Poritidae > Porites > Porites divaricata. The sequence goes on along the minus strand of JBBMOI010000015.1, from coordinate 8,625,462 downwards.
TCGACATCATCTCCTCTTGATCGGAGTATCTCACTCCATTCTACTAGCGAGAGATCATTAATAAACTGGTCATGAGAGAAATGCGACCAATCGCGCGTTTTTCGATTCGAAGGTTTAGGTGACACGTGGGAGCTTTTTAAAACGCAAAATTGCGAGAAATGGTCGCTAACATCAGAAACTATATTACCGCTCGCAATAACTTGATCAGGATTGTTTACATGCAAAGATATTGTCAATTAGTGTTGCCGAATTTTTCCTAACCCGAGTTGGCTTGTCAATTGTTGGAATCATGTAACAACTTTGTAGGCACATCAGGAAATCGTGGCTATAATTTGAGCATTCTAATTTTAAAAGGTCAAGATTATAATCTCCTAAAATGCAAAGTTGCTTTCCTGTTGCCGAATACCTTTCTACTGACTCTTCAAAATACTTTAATAAGCGATCTGGATTGTTATGTTGCCTATACATAACAGCGCAGATAATGTTCTTTCTCTTAGAAAAGCATATTTCAATCCACAATGCTTGGAATTCATTTTTTGTAGTTTTTTCTATGACACGATAGTTATATTGTTCATCTATGAAAAGGCCTACGCCTCCAAATGATAGAGGTGTCGGTGCATATTCAAAGTTGTATCCTGGAATGTGAAAAGCAGAAGTTTCCTCATTTGCATTGGTAATTTTAGTCTCCGAAAATCAAAATGAAAATGAAATGAAAATCAAAATGAAAGTCAATTTCTTGTAGAACATGTACTTGTAAATTTTCAAGATTACTATTTAAGCTAACAACATTATTGTGAAAAATAGAGAAACAATTGTTTAACCATTTAGATTTTGTCTGACAAAATCCGTAGGGCGAAAAGTATCTACTTTGAATTTGGTTATTTAAAAGATTTTTAAATGGGCTAAGATCCGAGTCCAGCTTAGTATTGATCGTGTTGATATCAAATAAATTAACGTCATAGAGACTAGGCAGATTTTCCAGCTCATATTTGGTTGGCTGATGCTTGTCCACTAAACTATTGTTAAATTTGCCGTAAAACAATACAAGACTTCCTCTATAATCATAGAAAGGCAGCTCTTTTAGAAGTTCTTTTCGATTGGCAATTTCAAGTTTGCTAACATTGTTTACCTTGTTTTTCCTTTTAGGTGCCATTTCAATTACTCAAATATACGTAATGTAAAGAATAGCGTTAGACTCAGCTGAATTATTCCTGTGTGGAGCTTAAACGTAGTGCTTCTAAATCCTCCAAGTGGCGTAGTTTGTATACTCGCGACTGGTCTGATTTTCGAAGGAGGATCATAGAATCCTTGGCCCAGCAATATTTGAAGTCATGCGATTGCTGAAAAGACTTCGCGGCATGCAGCAGGTCTTGAAGCCTAGGAGTCAAATGAGTATAAATTCCTATTCTAAACTCACTATCTTCCGGGAGGCCAAAGATCTCGGGTTGTAAGCGTCCAGTTTCCTTTCGTTTAGCCATTATCGCCTCTTTCGCAATGCGTCATGTAAACTTACATATGATGGGTTGAGACGACCCCGTAGCACCACCTCGGCTATTTTGCCTTCTTGTAGGGACTCGATGTGCTGTATCAATATCGAATTCCTTTACACTTGCTCCAATACCTGAAAAGATATCCAGACATTTTTGGACTGTGTCGCTCGCCTTCTCGTTTACTTCTGACTGAGGAACGCCAACTATTTTGAGATTATACTGAAAACTATAGAGCTGCAACTCGTCGACCGCTTTAGAGATTTGAGACACTCTATCAGCTAGTTCGTGGAGGCGAAGTTCTATAGCAGTTAACCTTTCCTCGGCTCGGTCATTAGTCTCCTTCAATTCGTCGTATCCGTCACTGAGCCATTGCACATCAGTCGCGTTGGGTGGTTCGGCATCGAAGGACTTGGCGACGCCATGTTGTTTCGGCTCTCGTGTCTTTAGACTTTTTTTCATGGTTTGGACCTCTTTACAGATTTCTTGTAGTTGTTTAGAAAGATGATCGTTTTCTCTTCTTAAAACTTCAACATTATCTCCCATAATATGCTATAAGCTAAAGCAGTTTGGACCAACAAAAGTGTCTTTCCGCAACGGAGCAGTTAAACACACAACCGCACGCGGCTCAATATGTTCGTCGTTTAATACAATCACTGAAATGGAAACCATCCCGACAATAAAACAAAGGTCTGTCTCAGCAATCGTAGCAATCAGATGGACACCTGAAGCGATACATGGATAAACTATATCGGCTATTCTAAACTGACCTCATAAGTGAGACTAAGATCTGTGATTTCTACCCCTAAGAGAGACGGCTAACGTCTTCCTCCTTTCATATGGGATTCCTCATTTAAGACGTGACAAAGAGACCATTTGCATGGCAGTACGAAATATATTTTTTCAAAAAACATCTTTGATGCCTTCCTCGCCCCACCCATATCTGAAAGCAGTATATAACCATGATGCGGTGGAGTCAATGACTACAAACCCAAATAAAGGGGAAAATTAGACATCACCGGCAATAGTTTCGGTTCCACTAGCCCTTCTGCCCAAGGGAAAGTAGGAGTTTCAGTTCCGCCAATTAGGAAGTAGCAAATGGCAAAAACAGGAAACTGCGGCACACATTTCGCGTTGATTGCACCACATGGCCCGACACAAGATGGTCAACAACAAGTGTTTTCTATAAACTATCTGTTCGGTAAAGCAAACATCGCCTGCAATTTTCTATTGCTGGTTTAGGATGGACAAAACTTTCATGTACAATTTTCGAAGCTTGTCTACTAAATTTCCTATGATTTTGTGAACTTTATTTTTTCACATTTCACTCCCCATGATGGGCTATTTTTTGTATAAAAAGGAAAACTAAAATTTTGGGATTCAAAAATGTAACAGAGAGAGGAAAGTAGAAAAATTCTCACTTTCATAAAAAGTCAAATTGCATCTAAAATTTTCGCCAAAATAATACTGAACTCCTTGTAATTTCGAAAAGACTCATGTTCCCTACAGAAATCGGGACCAAGAAAATTCCCAGAAACGCTCAATATCCCTACTATACAAGTAGCAATCAAGCGATTCCTTTACAGTACCTCTTACAAGTGGCTTCGCGTTCTTGTATTCTGACCAGCATTTCTCATGCCGAATCGTCTGAGCAGTCAGAGAAGTAAAGAACAGTAAACGCTAAAACTGGGAAAACATTGAACTGCGAAGCTTAATTACAAATCTGCCCGGTCAATAGTTGACCTCGGGTCAGTTATTTGTGGTGTAACCGGAAAATATAACGTAACCGTAATCCAAGCTGATTCTAACCCAAGCCAATTACCCCTTGGGAAACCTTCGGCAGGAGCTGTGTGTAACCGCGGCTATTATGTTCTTTCCATGCAGAAACAGACAATTTGCCAGGGTTACACCGCTAACCTAGTGTGCCTTCACAGTAATAATGGCCATTTCTTACACTACAGATGTTGAAGTAGTCTAGACGCATTTAACGCCTGAGACTTCAAAGTCTTCTAATGTAGACTGTAACATTAACCCATTAATTAACCCATACTGTCATCACCTAGATTGGAGAGGCAGCAAAAACTGGGAGTAACTAATAGTCATGAGTGGTGGGTCGTGGGCGCAAAGTCAGTTGTACCCCTAGTTCCGTGAGGTTTCGAGGGTCAATCCTTTCTAGTGAGTAATATTAAACAAAAAAAGGTGCGATAATAAAAAACAATACAATGCCCCCAGTTCTACACCAAGCGAGTAACAAAGATATTAACAACAATGAAATTTATTACCCGAAAGTAAAGTCTGCTTCGAAAATTACCACTCAACTACACTTGAGAATCAACCCGCGCGCTTTGTTGGCTTATTTAGTGTGAAGTTTCCTCCGCACTGAGTAAGCTTTCCCTTTTCAGTGCTGACTCTCTTTCCAGGTCTGTTCACTGTGCCCCTGATGAGAATGACAGACCTTCTGTGCAGACTATAACTTTTAAATTACCATCAGTCTATGTTGCTGTTTACATTAGTGAGCTCACTAGAACTTGATAACGGTATACCGCTTATTTCTCAATTCAGTTCTTGTATCGTTGCTAAATAGATAAAAACGTATTTACCACTTACTTTCGCTACACATTCCTATTAAAAAAACTAACGTATTTGTGGCTATTTTTTCCGCAGCTACGCTTAATGAACTAATGTATGGTAATTGAACCACTGTGGTGTGGTTATTAAACTGTTGTGTAGTTATTAAACTAATGAAAAAGGTCTTTTGTGAAATTCATTTTTTAAATGGTGCATAATTTAAGAACGATTCAGACAAGTTTCGAAATAGAATCACAAATGACTATTGACGTTGTTTCGTTGAAACAGTTTCGTATATACGGTACCAGAGTTCAAAAAGTTTCGCACGTTCTCGGTTAAATTGATCCGTTATAATAATTATGATTGGTACAGGCTGATGGTTGATAAAATCACAAAGAAGAGACGTTTTTCTCGTTCCTGTTACATGTTACGTTAAACATTCTCTAACATCGCTTTTTACGTAGATCGAAAGTACGTCTTCAATTAATTACATCACTGGTTTCAATTCGATTCTTAAGTGTAGTTGACTGGTAATTTTCAAAGTAGACGTTACTTTCCGGTAATAAATTTCATTAATTGTTGTTAATATCTTCGTTACTCGTTTCAGAATTGGACTTTTGGTGTAGAATTGGGGGCGTTGTATTGTTCTCAATTATCGCAACTTTCTATTTATTAAACATTGTTCACCAGAAAGGATCGTCCGTTAAAACCTTACGGAACTAAGGGTATGACCGACTTTACACTCACGACCCACGACCCACGACTATTAGTTACTCCCTTGAAAACTTAGTATGATCAGGTTGTAATACACTGCCGTTTCAGCAATAGGAACAAATTTATTCCCGTTATATATTCGTATTTACCGGATTCCGATCCCGTTACAAGACTTAAGCCGTTTTTAGTTTTTTGTTTTCGTTCTTTTTTTTCGTTTTTCTTATCTCAGGTTAAAAAAGAGGGGGATATATAAGGCAATTAAACCCACTCACCTGAAGTGACTTTCGTAAACTTCACGCACTCAACGATAGTAAGAAATCAATCAAACGGCTTCAACAAAAAAGTTTAATCAGTTAAATTCAATTCATTATAATCTATTGACCTTTTTTGTTTGCACAAATGGACTTAAACATTTACGTACCAAATGTCTGTGGAAGTGTACATATGGTATCAAGCACTTTAATTTATCGCACTTACTCTTATACCCACTCCTACAACCTTGCATTGGTTGGAAGATGAACGTTAATCACAGAAGCTGCAGGTTACAGAGACAAATGAAAATAGAGGTTTAGTGGCGAAGAAACCAAAACAACAATGACAACAATAAACGAAAATAGCGGAAACCACCATTAAAGCCATAGCCGTTCTTTTGATCGTGGGCAGCCCGAAAGAGTATTATTTTGCTTTAATGAAGAAGTGCCTTTTAGTCACATTGACCTCTGAAATCATGAACAAGAAGTATTTTAACGTCCTTAATTTCCTCGACGTTTATTGACTGTGGTCAAATACTATTTAGAAGCAGACATTAGCACAGTCAAACGAGCACTGATGAAGAGAGACGAAATTAACGCAATGTCGACCTTAGGTTTGTCAGTTGAAGTACTGTTACGAGTTACCAACTTAAGAAAAGGACCTTCACCTATAACCTCTTTTGACGTCGTAATAAGGAATGAAGAAAACTACAAATTGGCGCAAAGAATGGTTAATCTACGTAGGCTGCAAAAACAGCAAAAAGACATTGCGGTCAGTGTTGCATAAAATTTCACATTGCCACCTGTATGTTTGGCCACCAAATTCGAGTTTCTCACTCCAAAAATATATTAGTTTTATCAAGAATACTTATAATACTTTTCACAATAAAGAAAGCAAAGAAATGTAAAAATTAATTATAGACTATACTGAGAATGAATATATGAGATATATGGAATTAGCACTGCTGTACTCTCGTTTATATTTCTAAGTTCTCCCCTGTAAATGTGAAATTCGCTACTTGTTATAGTTGATCATCACGAAGTTTGAATCAGAATGACGGTGTGAGTCACACGCTCCGGCCCTTTGTGAACTCAAACAAATTTTCATGGGCAAATTGTAATTCTTTTTACTGGGTTCCAATGTAGTTGCACAATTTAACATTTTTTTTTTGCCAAGTAAAGAAACAATACATTCATGTGTATTTTTAAAAATTAGTAGTGTTAGGTCACTCACTCACCTTGACAAACTGTCGTCGACGATAATTACAAACACGAATCAAACTGCAATTATAATAGTAAGTAAAACGTTAACTTAAATCGATTATATTTAAAGACTTTCGATATGAATAAAAGACATTTTATGTTTGCACAAATGGCGTCAAACTTCAATAAAAACAATTTATGTGGAAATGAACATATGGTATCGATCACACAAATTTATGACGACCTAACCCTATTCACACCGGAATTTTTTTATTTATGCTTAATGCAACAGCGGAAGGGGACTTCAAAGGCTTCCTAGCTTCTATAAAACCGCTCATGATACGATCACCAAAATTTCACAGAGTAATGTACTTATCGTTTGCAACGTCTAGGTTTAACTTGATTGACACTATGACGTTATTTGACATGTTATGACGTCACGTCACGTTGTGAATTCTCAGTACCCACATTTCATCAATTTGGAAAGGTGGCAGATGAAATCATTAAGATGGCTAACACATTGATCATCTTTAACACAGCAGTGATGTCATGATCACGTCATAGGAACTTGAACCATCCGCCAAGTTATAAAATGAACACTTTTCGTTGAAAATTAAACCCAATATCTGCCATTTGGCATTTTAAATTAATCCCTAAAAAGCCTGGATTATATGCACCACATTATTTATCCACCTATGTACCAGAAAAATGCCTTTTAATGCCCTTGTTTTACTTTGCGCTCCAAAGTATAATTAAATTGCACACACGCTATTCGACCCGTGATAGCTCAATCCGTACAATTTAGTAAAACTGCAAAAAACCTGAACATAGATTTGTGCCAATTTTTCTCTCATCGAAAGGAAGTACTGTCCTTATTAAAATCATGAAATAAAAAATTGGGGGTCACCGTACTCGTTTTTGCGGTAGAACTGCAGAAAGTGCGCAACAAATGCATTTTCTCGGATTTTTGAGAAAGCACTGGGGCGAATTTCAAAATAGAATGTATGTGAAAGGGGAAAGAAAGTATTAAAAAATCCGTTTTTACAGAATTTACATTGTGATATCACATTTAGGACACAATGTGATAAAGAAAGCGTTTAAATGAAATTAAAGTGAGTAACCTGGAGTAAGCACAAGTTAAACATTCACTATCGAGGTTCTCCGTGAGGAAGTCGAACTCAGCCACACGAGTACTGCTTACGTTGTGCACATTCCCAACACAATGAGTCGCACCTCGGCAAGAAACAATCGCAGGCAAAATTCCAACAGCATTTCTCTTCAGTCAACTTCATTTTAATAATGTTACTTCACATGCTCTTTTTTACGGCCGCCATCTTGTTATGCGCAGTGAGAGATGCGCAGTGCAAAACCAGGGAATCACCTCAAACAGGAAAATACGAAAAAAGGGCATTAAATATCGCGGTTAAAGCGTTCTCAACTTCATTATATTTTTCAAAACGTCTGAACTCTTAAAATTTCTAGATAAACTGTAAAAGCGAAACGATTCAGATGAAGATGATAGCTACATTCCCTACTCCATATGGGAAATCTTATTAAATTAACGTCATTGCACAACCGAAGATACAAAAAAGAGCTTACCATTAAAATCAGTTAATAATGTGGGTAACTGTAGATACATATCTTGTATATGTTTTTGCTATTACATGTTAATAATCGATATTTATTTACTTTGATTTGCAGTGATTTTCCATATGGGCCTGACTAATAAGGTAATAACTTTCTATTGTTAAACAATAAAAATGCAAGCGATGTAAATTTTAGCCTTGATCTACACTGAGGGACAAAAGTGTTAATGTTGAGACACTTCCGTAGAATGGCCCCTTTTTGCATAGTGGACATACCTATCCCTTTCCCCTGTCTACCCCAACCCCTTCCCCCCAAAATCAATGTTGTATTTTGGACCCTTTCTTTTACTTCAGACAACATTGATTTGGGGGGTGAGGGGATTTACGGCGTTTAAAAGGAATGAAATAATAAAAGAATTAAATGACTGATAAAAGCACCCATTTTAAACATGTGTGTCAACTACTTTTGTCCCTGATTGTAGTTTACTCAGTTACCCAGTTTGATTTATGCTTATAAAATTAAGAGGATTTCTTAAGTGGTTACAGTATGATTAGTAAACTAAGGGATAATTTATTGAGATGTAATTTCAGGTATATATCACGAATATTCACCTATTATTGCATGGTTGTTTAGAAAACCTTTACAAGTTCGATGTATAAAATATTCATCAACATAAACTCTTCTCCTTTCATGAATTCTTTCTTAAACAAATATGTTCTATTTTGGTACACTTTCGGGACTTCCACGACAACCCTTTTATCGTAAAAGAATGTTCAATTAAGTTTCCCAACAAAGGCTTGTTTACATTTTAAAATATCGCATGGTTTGATATTTCAACCTTCACTGAAAGTCAAGAAATATCTAAATCATTTTAGTTAGTTTTCCACCTTCATGCATGAGCTCTTCGAATGACTTTTTGCTTTTATTTCTATATTTTATTATTTATTCGTTTTCTTTTGCACAGATCTCCATTTAAACCAGCTATGCTAAACTGGAATTTCTGTATAAATAATGTTTATAAATAAATAAACTTGATTCCTCATCAAGATTTCCAGGAAATGACCTTTATCCTTATTTTGGCTAAGTTTTAGCTTGTTTCCCGTGTTCTCGATCGAATTTATTCGTAACTTAAAATATTTTAATGTCAGTGGTATGGAATATCTCCCGATTCACGGGTTTTGGTTAAAGTAAACATCTATTGTTGTAATTTCTGCTCTCTACCGCGAACTCTAATGCGTTTTCAGTCACGTCCGTAGTTAATTTATGGAAAAGTTTTAGCCAATCATCTTCGATGAAGAAGATTAATACCTTCTGAAAATCGACAACAAACTTAGATTTGCAAACTGTAATTTTAGTTCTCTCCTATCTGTTAATATGAAAAGTCTGTTTACTAGTATATACCTAATTCATCTCCTGACTTGTTCACCAGTTAAAATGGTGGAATATTGCAGTCACTAACTGGCAGAAATTCCTAAAGTGAATGAAATTTCATATATTTGGCTTATAGTTTTTATATTGTTCTCCCTACTCTGTATAATTTGCAAGTTAACCTAGCCTTAATAGCGAAACCTTAGGTTGAAAACCATTGTGACAATGTTTCAACCAATTGGGTTAGACTTACGTCAGCATTAGCTTACACTGAGCATATGGTTTTCTGGAAGGTATAAAAAAGGGTGTAACACTAATCTAGCAGAGAGAATGGACAAGAGAGAACGATATAGAGAGAATTGTAAAAACCCAGAAGCTACAAAGTGAATAAACGTCCTGAGTCAAAGAGAAGTGTGTTTGTAATAAGGCTATAGCTAGTCTCCGCAAAAAGGCCTAACCACTTAAGAAATCCTCTTAATATTTATAAGCATAAATCAAACAAGGTAAGAGTAAACTAGATCAAGGCTAAAATTTACATTGCTTGCATTTTCATCTTTTAACACTATTACCCAACGTATTAATTAACAATCACTTGGATGAAATCAATATGTTTTAATGACATTTTATGTTTGTACAAATGGCGTCAAATATCAACAGTGATTAATGGTAACGTAATTTCATTTTAAATCTCGTGCATATTGTATCTTTCCTAATTCTTATCAGGCATTATTTTGAAAGATTTGTTGTAGCTGTACTTGTATCTAATTTTATCCTTAATTTTGATTATAGTTCTATATTGTAATTGTTCTTACACGACCTCGCAGTTCTCGCCCTTATTTCAAGGGCCTAAGTTTTTTAATTCACTTAACAACGAGGTAATCAACTCTCAATCCCTTTCCTCTTTTAAGAAAAAACTGAAGATTAAATTATTGAGTAAATATGAAAACAGTTCATAAATCTTTCCATCTTCGACTTTTCGCCAGTTTGATGTGAAACAGCTCTAGCTCGTAGTTCGAGGAGGCCTAGTCACTCATGAGCCCCTATAGTTTCTGTTAGGTCTCCTCGCCACTTCTGTTTTTCTTCTTTTCCAATATTTTTTGTAATTACTGGGTAGCAAATGAATAAAATAAATAAAAATAAAATAAATAAATGATATATTTTTGTCATTTTGCAAAATAAACTGATTTCCCGTAACAAAAACCTTTTATAGTTGCTCAAAATCGTATCATATTGGATTTTCGTTCTTCTTTTTTTTTTAACTCAAAACGCCAATTTATACCAAACAAAAATTGATAACGTGATATTTTATTATGTCACAAACCTTTTTTGCTGCTCCCGGGTTAATCAAACGTTGGATAGAGCTTTTCAACGGATAAATGACTATCCAGCGAACAAGTATTAAGGGAAACCAATCGCGCTATACACTTGATGCGGATTTATCCAGTTGATAGCACTATCCACCTTTTCAACAACTGGAGCCTGCAGGTTTTTGCGTAGTTTAGAATTTCCTTTATTGAATTTTCCTTTTTTCTTTAGCTTTTGACAGTAAAAATGTGTTATGTGTAACTTAAGTAGCAATAACAAATCGACAATGAAAAGTTTTTTTCAGTCCTAGAGTTAACACCAATAAAACTATTGTAAACCAAAATGCCACTCTTTGATAACCACTTATGGCCCCACCGTGATCCAAGTCGACTGTCTCGGATAACCTTAAATGAGGCGAAAATTACGTATTGACGAGCAGGGCAGATATTGTCGAGGAGGCCTTCGTCTCGTCGTTTCAGCTTGCCCTTTCAAACGAAAACCAACAAATAAATACTTGCAGTCTAGGAAAGGTATTTCGGCTGAAACACTTTTTTAGAGCTGAACCTAACTGCTTACTTTTGCATATGCACTGTCATATGCATTCAGTTCCTTGCACTAGTTTCTCCTCATATATTGGTTTGGTCCCAGGGGGGCAGGATGGAGGACCGGCATCAATAAAATGGCCGTTTGCGGGTGCATTAATCGCAATCAAGTATGAATCTCTCGCCTTGCTCATAAATCTTTGATCCAACCTTGCATACCTGAAAAATAATTATTATAATAATTAAACATACAACTCTTCATGGAAATTAGGCGCATATGGAATTTGCGCACGAGTTAATTGTTGACGTGTTAGACAGTTGTTTATATATGAGAGATTTTAAAGATTTCAGTGATTTCTGAAACAAAAAGCGAGTGGGTATTACCGTACAAAGCACTTTCCATGTGGAATTGTGTTTATTAGTACATACTGAGACATAGTACCATAGTACTGAGACCATGAAAACCGGGGATAAATATCGCAACGATAGATGTCGAGCTTTTCCGGAACGGGTCGCTCCACGAATTCTATCACTTGAAAGCATAGATTATTTTGGAACAAGTGAATACTTCACTAGTCGAAAAAAAGAAGAATCTTTATGAGCAAACTTCAGCGAAACTTCGATGGTGAGGCTAACTGGTCGAGTGTTGTAACTTTCCTTGTATGCAAATGAGTCTTGTGATGAGGATATGGTGTTATTTCGGCGATAATTGAAATGACCAACTATTTTCATCACGGTTTTGTTCTGAGGAATACTCGACCGTGGATAAAGTACAACGTGAAAAACTTTTAGCGAGGAAATCCTGTTTGGAGTAGAATTAATGGCCTCCTAATTTCTTATCTAATATCCAAGCAACAAGCAAACAACAAATAAGCGTCCCAGATGTGACGTTTGCTTAATAAAACACCTGGTCACATTCATTCGTCCCCAGAGCCACTCGGCTTAATTTGCTACAAACGACCACGTGACCAAAAGAAACGACGACGGGCTCTGGGGACGAGAATAACCTAGCCACACATTGGGCCATGATTAAACCCCCTAGAGTGAACACATTAGCACTAAATCCATTGTGCGCTAATGTAAAAAGGCACGAATTATGAAATATGACCAGGAGCCAAAATCTGGGTAGGAGACCGCAAGGGCGGGGTCCACGCAGTTCCATCGAAATAGCCAAATGGGCTGTTGTTAGACGACGACGGGCTCTGGGGACGAGAATATCCTAGCCACACATTGGACCATGGTTAAGCCCCCTAGAGTGATTGGCAACACATTAGCACTAAAGCCATTGTGCACTAATTTAAAAAGGCAAGCACTATGAAATATGACCAGGAGCCAGAATCGGGGTAGGAGACCACAAGGGCGGGGTCCACCCGGTTCCATCGAAATAGCCAAATGTGCTATTTTTAGAACAATCTGAGCCACCCTCAACGTCATAAACTTGCGACTCTTGAGTGGAATTTCAGGAAACGGGAGATCGTTTTGAGACTTTATTTGAGTGCTTCTGAACTTTCCAAGTGCTTCATATAATAATTCAGTGATAGGCAATGCATGCATAGTGGACGTATGAGCCAGTGTTAGCTAGTGTTATATAAACATTACTAGAAAAGAGTTTATCGCAAAAACCTGTAATGGGTCAGTAGTAAGAATAAAGGGAAACAAGCCAAGGGGAAAATATGATTAAAAACAAAAACAACAACAACTAAAATATGTAGGAAAGAAAAACACAACTTATCAAAGAGTCGAACTCGGACCATCTGCACGGGAAGGTCGGTTCCTAGGCCACTGTGCTACGCTGCCAATAGGCCACTTCTGAGTTCCAAAAACCCTCATTTTCAAAATGAGGCTAGGCGCACAACCTTTCTTCAGTTGTGAAAATGAGTTTATTTGCATGAGAATGAAAAATGATTTCCATATCAAAGGCTGAGCACCTACCCTAGCTCGTTTTGTAACAGAGGCGCGGGGGAATGCGGAAATGGCCTATTAAGGATAATATTAAGCGGGAAAATGATAATATTTATAGCATTATTTCCGTGAGATTCTGCCGGAAGCCGCTATTCGAATCTGGTGGAGCTGTATTTATCATGAATTCAAAGAATGATACATTTGAGGAAAATTAGTTAGAATAATATTATTTGTTGTTGTTGTTGTTGTTGTTAACTTTCCGCCCTCCTTTTCCACGTACGCCAAATTTTTTTTGTGTTGGTTTCGTCCGAACGGGATATTCATCGCAGGACATCTCCAACATCTGGATTTGTCAAAAACACTCTCACTTTACGCTGTTTAACATAAGCAGAATCACATTCACAGTACGCACATTTAGAGCTTTTTTGTCAAAGAGGTTCTCTTCAAGGTCTTACCTCAAATGCAGAGGAGGCAATGATGACAGCAATGGAATTTATTCATCTCCTACGGAGATAATTTCTGACGCCATTTTGTTTGTTCATCCTTTGCGCGGCGCCCTCGCGAAAAATGCGCGCGCGTTTCACAAGAGATGACACAACTTGTTAAAAATAGCACATTTGGCTATTTCGATGGAACCAGCCCCATTACTGGAAAAGGTATCCAGTTAAGGTCTCCTACCCCTAATATGACAGTATACTTTTGGTAGCATTTAATGACTTTCCAAAGAGAACAAGAGAAACAGAATCGCAAACAAAGGAAATGATTTCTCTTGCAAACATTCTAAAAGAATAAAAAAACAAACATTATGACGAAGATGGAATCATAATGTCATTTTATTTCGAAGTATTTCCCTTCTTATCAGCAGTGCGCAGGCGGTGGTGCCCTGGCCAATCAGTAGATCGAACGTGTTTAGGTCTGTATAAAAGACTTGTTACATGTTTTGCAATTCCAGCTATTACCATCAGCCGTACTAAAGTCCTTTGACGCTTAGTTGGAAATTTTTCCCACCACCTCCCTAGACTCCGACTTGTTACTGTCTACATCTTCTTATCGTAAATTCGGTTTGGGAAGACTCGCAATAAAATACTTTTTGTCTGTCAATTTATAGTTTGCAAATATTTCTAACCAATAATGAACAGAGGCACACAACACTGTAAAGAAGTGAAAGGTGTGACAGTCTATCAAACAGATAGATAATCACTGCGAATACAATCGAATCTTCAGCTGCGAGTCTCCCCATAAACGACAGGTCTACAAAATAAAAATTCTGAGTCAAAGCCCTATAATTTGAACTTCTCGTAAGAACCTCGACCACTTTGGGGTGGCGGTTTTATAATTTTTCATTAGACTTTTAACTTCTTGTACTCAACCACTTGACGCATGGTCTGATCTCTACGTCTGCAGTAGTGTAAAAAATCACTCTTCAGTTCAGTTTCTCCAAAATAGGATCAACAAGGCATTAAAAACCAGGAAACGACTCTCCTCCGTCAAATTTATATTTTCCTTTTAATCACAGTTTTTTTTGTTTTGTTTGTTTGTTTGTTTGTTTGTTGTTGTTTGTTTGTTTTGTTTTGTTTTTTTTTTCAAAAGATAACATATAGTGTTTGTTGGTGATATTTTAGCATGTCCAACAAAGTTTTCGTCAGAAGCCGCTCCAGCCTGAGAACAGGCTCCCAAGTACGTAGAGCGGGGCGAAAAAGAAAATCGTCGAGCGAAGCGATCCGAGCGTGTTTTCTGTCGCTCTTTGTAATATCTATCCCACTTTGTAATAACTGTCGCACTTTGTAACAAAAAAGCTGTCGCACTTTGTAATAAACTTGAAATGGATGGTTGGAGGACCAGTAAACCCGAAAATAAGTATCATCATCGACAACAGTGATAATAATAATAATAAATAATAATAATAATGTGAAATATATGAAATAATTCATTTTGAACTGCGGTTATAGAAGAAAGTGAAGAATGATCATCGCAGTGAATTTTCCAATTTAACTCATTTCACTCCTCACGGGAGATATGAACTCAATAAATTGACCTCGCTCCCAATGTGTGGCTTCATAGCTCAGTTGGTAGAGCAACGCACCGGCAACGCGGAGGTCACGGGTTCGAATCCCGTTGCAGCCCTGATTTTTTCAGGCTTCTTCTTTCCAATTGCTTAAATTGGAAAATTCACTGCGATGATCATTCTTCACTTTCAATAATAATAATATTCCACTGAACGGTTTTCAGCGCCAATTTCTCAATTGGGGGCGGAGGAAAGTGTTCAAGATCTTTGAAATTTGAATTCTGTGCTAAGTTGCTCACAGATGTCCTTCAATACAGTTTGAAAAAGGAGTAGAACGTGCGAGCGTGAATTAATCAAACTTTTGATTTCTAAGGCTTACTTTCAGGCAAATAAAATGAACTGTAGTATACTGTCGCAATTTGTAATAATCATCGCACTTTGTAATACCTGTCGCGATTTGTAATAAAAAAGCTGTCGCAATTTATGATAACTGTACATCGCACTTTGTAATTGCTGGTTTTCAGTGTCACGCCATTCAAAATAGATCAAAATAAAAATCAAAACTATCCAATGAAAGGAGGTACATATACAAAGACTCTCGCCAAAATTCAGGTCAGAGGAATATTTCGAATACGAAATATCCGAAGAAATGTTTTACCCAAATTTATAGAGATTTGTATGGAGACACCAAGCTGGTGCTCACCTGGATGAGCTCCAACATGGCGGAAGGAAACCAACAGAAACATCTGTTACCGAATTTTGCTACAAAAAAGTGAATTTATTCCTCAAGAAACTCATAAACATTAAAGTAATACTTTTTCTAATACATGAACTGTTTAAATAGCAAAATTTCCTGAAATAAGTCATTTTTTTAACCTACATGACAGCTCTCTTGGCCGTCATGTAAATGCCGCGTCAAGCAAAAACTTAGAAATTCAAGCGTCCTCTATCACAAAACCAAGAACCCTTTTGAAGCGAAAATTTGTATCAAAATTAGTTTTCAGCTGCTCTAATGCATCGTGAAGGTAAAATCTCGGTAGGATCGATAGTTTTTTAGTCTGAATTTTAGTGACGTCATGTGAAAACCAACAATAGACTTAGCTGTCGCAATTTGTAACAATTCCACCGCACTTTGTTATAAACTTAAGTTATTTTCTTTGGCCAAACATGCATGTCTTCCGTTATAAATTGTTCTGCCTTAATTAATCACATGACCAAGGAGAATCACTTTAATAAAAGACATGAAACTTCCTGTGACATGACCAAAAAAAGATATGATCATTTCATATATTATCTGGATTTAAGAATGTACTGTATTTATTCGGTTATAAGCCGATCTTGGCTATAAGCCGAGACCCTAAACTTTGAGCGCGTAGAATCAGCATAATCTAGATACCCATTCGTTACAAGAAGTAAAACCTAAAAATGTTGGCAAATACTTTTAGCGACTTTGGAAAGCGCTTGAAAGGATTGCCTTGATTCTCCGAAAAGTTTGCTTAACGGGTTGACTAAACGACATAAACGGCTTACATTATCGAAGTTTTAAACAATATTGTTGTTTGGGTCTGTTGCTGCTATCAATCTTTCCTCATTTCGTCATCGCATTATGCTTGAAATGGTCACAGAAATCGCCTTTCAATCAAAACAAACCAAAGGGTTCACTTTGGGTTCGTTCGTGCTTAGTAACCAGGCAAATCGCTCGGCTTAAAGGATGGTTGAGAATAAAATATTAGGGAACTAAAGAACCACAACGAAGTTCACGACGACGACGTCTGTTGACTGGGAAAAGACTGGAACGAGAACGTCAGTTTCGGCGGGAAAAAGGAAACTTAAGATGCAGTCGGTCAGTTGGTCGACGACGACGACGACGACACTGAATGTAAACACAAATGTAAAACTGTAATGCGGTGAGGGTAAAAGGCGGAATGAGTTTGCGGAATGGCATGTGGCATGGCTTGCAGAATGACATAATTATGCGGAATTTAATATACGCAGCTGAATGATCCAAAGAAATAAATTAAACTGAAAAGAGCGCCCTTTTTGGCGCCAATCAGTTTGCAAACGCAGCCGCTGTTTTAATGTTGCGGGCTTAACATACGATGACAATCAAAAAACCACGAAGGCTCATTGTCGATCAGCGTTTTCCGCACAGCCAAAAAGATTCTTCGTCTATTGAAGAAAAGATGTTTTCGAAGGTCACGCTCCCTTCTACTTTAATTTTTCTGCAAAAGATGTCTGTACGATTAACTTAACAGTTTCTTGTTACCTATATTTGTATTCGAAACCGTGTGAGAAGTGTTTCTTTATGAGACTGTGGGTTACGTGATTGTGACATAATTGATAATATTCAGAGAGAATCGAATCTTGTATTTTGTTTCCTCAGTTGCGAGCTTGAGACGTGCGAAACAGAAAAATCGACTTAATTTCGTGGCAATAGTTGAAAAATCAATTTCTTTCATTTTTGTTCATAGATAGCTTTTAAAAACCTAACGTAGATTGTTCCCGCCAAAGCCTTTTATTCGTGAGAAAGAATAGAAGATCGGTTTTCGATGTCGGAGTCTCAGACTGCATTAACATTAACTTTTAACCTGAAATTCGCCAACATCAACTTTCCTTGCGTTCGCAAACGAAGCTGGATGGAGAAATTTGGACACTTTCCACGGACAGAAAAATTCTTTTCCTTCCACTAGAAGATACTTTCTGGACAGTAGGGAAGCTAGTCGTACTGAAATAATTTTAAAAATAATGGATAGGTTTACAGGATAACAAAAATTTAAGTTCGTTACTCATTTTCGACGGCAATATTTAACATGTGGTATAACTCCAAATTCTCTTCTTGCTATTTAAATCACACATTTAGACATTCACTTAAAACATACCTGGGAATCGGCTTGGGTAAGTGAAGGAAATCTCTGTAAGACACCATCGAAGTTCAGGAATTTTCATGGTAGGCTGGCTTTAGGAGGGCTTACCTGAACAGGGGTCCCAATGGGGTTAACCGTCAACCTTCGAAAAAGGGCTAATCAAAATACTTTGTGAATGAACTCACCCTGCGTCGTAATCTTTTTTTTGGTTTACAGCCATGGGCCTATAACTTGGGGGCTGGGGGCGGCTTATAAGTTTATAAGTTTACGGTATTTGAATTTAAGCGGACTTAACAAATTCCTAACATATAGTCCAACTATGTGATTTTAGTATAATTAAGTCTCAGTGACTATTTACGTCACCACTCAAGCCAGCAAGATTTGCACAGAAATCCCACACGTGTTTTCTTGATACTCATATGAATTTATTCACGATAAATTTCATAAAGACATAACAACATGTAGAGTCCTTATTATAAAGACTGAAATATGTGACATGCTGCTTTACAGTGTATGTTTACTCGTACGGTTTAGCTCCGCGGCTACAATGAAGGTCCAAGACACTTCTTAATCCCTGAGAACGAGACAAAAGAATAACATGAAAAGCGTTTCATTTTGTATTTCAATGAGCTTCAATTCCATTTTAGGTTCAGCTTCATCTTAAGCTACAATTGCCAGAAAAATGCACTCTCTTGTTAAAACAAGAAAAGAATTAGCGTTTCTTGGCCGCTAGGAATACAGGGGACACCCTTGGGACCGAGGAAAGTGCCCCTAGAATAGAGGTGTCCCCTGACTGGAGGTTGAGCGGGGAGTTGTTAATAATAAAGCAACAAAGACAACATCATAAGAAATTACATCATCTTATCTCTGCGATACTAAATGTTGAACTCACACAAGTGCATTTCATCGATTTAAGTCAGGTAGATTTGTTTATGAAAGCTTCCATAATTGTTATTAGCGTTTACCTTGCGTACACTTAAAGAGATCAACCCTCACTTTTTGAGTGCTAAGGTGTCCCCTGAATAGAGGTTAAACCCAGGTTTTGGGACCCAGAAGAATGTCCCTTTTCCGATCCCCTGAATAGGGGTGCCCCTTCGATAGTAGACTACGAGCAGTCTCTCTTTTTTCTTGATCCTTTGAGCAAAACGCCCAAGACACGCAAATGACCATGCGTGTGACTGAAGGCTGCTGACCTCGTGTCTCGCGTCTGGCGGCTTCACCGCCCAACGCTCGTGCGCGCGTGCACTCCCCTTACTAAACCTGAAGAAAACGAGAGACTGCTCGCAGTCTACTTCAATAGAGCTAATAGATACAAAGACTATGTGAGCGTCTTTCCGGGATAAACTTTGGGTCCCCGGAATGGAGGTGTCCAAAAGGAGAGGTTCCACTGTATTTCGCACGGAAGAAGAAGAAGAAGAAGAAGAATACTTTATTTAGGCACGTGTCACTTAGGAGCTAAAAAGCTCGTTAAAACGCGAACGTGAAAACAAAATTTACATTAAATGAAATAACTAAATACAATATAAATCTAACAAATAAATATAAAAACTCTACAGATATATATATATATATATATACATAAATATACTATATTATAAATTCAAAGATATTTTTGATAAGCATTGTGCGTAAGGACTCAACGAGGCAAACGCGACAGGAGGCACCTCTACGCTTATCTCCCTCTCGGCTCATTCCCAGCATCCTTCCGGCCATGCTTGCGCCATAACATACTGCTCTCTCAGACTACTAAGAACAGTCTACTACTTGCAGTTTAAAAGAGCCATGCTATCATATTGAAACACTTTTTTGAGAGCCGGAATTGATCACTTACTTTTGCAAAAGCAGTTAGTTCCTGCAACCTCTTTGTTCTCGTAGACTGTTTCGGAACCAGGAGGACACTGTTCCAGGGGACATAACGGGACACACGAGAAAAAGGGCCCTCCACAGGTACAGGATGAGCGGCAACCAAGAATGAAATGCTCGCCTTGTTTATAAACCTGGCCTGGTCCTATCTCACACACCTGAAGAAGAAAGGTTTCTAATGTTTCACTGTTAGGAGAAAAAAAAGCAAGGCTGATTTTACAGTCGGGAATATATAATCTTTTAACCAATATTTCGGAAGGCACGGCCTTCCTTCTTCAGGGTCTTACATATAATGAGACGTTACAATTTGAATACCGTGCAATATGATACTATGTTAGCAAGTGAAAGTTGAAAACAAAAACCGTTGAAGTAGTGCATGATTGAGAGAAATTAGAAATAGAAAAATAGAAAAATAAATGATAACAAAGAGAAGAAATAAAGACTGTATTACATTTCATCTTTCTTATTTATACCTAAAGGTTCAAGAGTTTTGCCTCTCTCGATGAGGTATGCCTCTCTAGCTTTTCGTACACTGTCTCTATTAGATTTGGTAAGCTCAAGTGGGATGAGTATGATGTTGTTAGGAGGTCTGAATTTTTGAAGATTAATTTTCTTCATTGTACGTCAAGGCGCTGACGTTGATGCAAGACGCAATAATGTACACGAGAGATCCGTTCGTCGTTTTCTTCATTTGCAATTTTCACGTTCCCTTTAATACAATCTGTTTTCCCCACAAGATTTTGCGTAAGAATTATTTTCAATTTCCGTTCTTGGGAGTTATAATGGTGACGTCCCTTGAAAAACTGAAAACAAAACTTATGCAAATTTTGTGGCGAAACCAAGTTGCATTATGGGGAGCGTGAAAGTCGCAGATACAGTAAAATCTGAATTAAGCGAGCTCCACATTAAGCGGCACCTTCTATTATTAAACCGGAGACAAGCTTTAGTTATCAACCAATCAATCTTCTATTCAGTGTGCGTAATGCATAATAAGCTTAAACTACAAAAAAAAAAAGAATTTTGGAAAACATTTGCAGGTGGAGGTTCGTTATAACGAAACCTCGTTTTCTCGAATATGTTTTGCCAGTCCCTTGGCCCTTGGTGAAATCGAGGTTCCACTGTTAGTAAAAAATCTAACCACCTATCAGGCCATCAGGCTCCGACCGGCCTTGAGTAAGGGACAAAGCATCTTCAATTCAATTCAGACAATCTACAAAAGGGGGGAAAGCGACTGTACACTTACTTTTGCATCTACTGACTTGCCTATGAACGCAAGGAGGGCAAAACAGCAGAAAGAAGAAATGATTCCTTTTGCAATCATTCTGAAAGAAAAAATACATTTTTGTCTTCAAAAGGTTAGTTTTTCAGGTGCTTTGCTGAGCTTCAATTCTGTCCTTGGTTTTTGCACTTTTGAGGGCTTTAATTATAATAGCAATACCAAAATACTAATCATAATTATTAACATTATCATTTAATGCTGTTTATAATTAGCAATTAATGAATGAGGCTGAGTAGGATATGAAGAATTAAGCGGATCGAGAAGGGTGTGCTGGATCACCATAACACCCTCCGAGATCCGCTTAATTCTTCAGATCCTACGAAAGCCGAATTCATTAATTGCTTTATTGTTTATCAAAATATTTTCAAACACTTAAGGAGGGAGAAAATGAGCTTTATTTTCACAAACTTCACTCCCTCCAACAATATACTGAGAGCTAAAGTTATTTTCACTCCCTAAATTTTGGTGAAATAATGTATAACAAAATCTCTCCAACAGAAATTTAACAGGCATCGAGGTAACAAAAAATCAAACCTGTTTACGATAATTTAATGCAGTGTTTACAGAAATGTTACTGTGCAGTTGTAGAAATTAAACTGCTTTGTGCCGTTTGGTTGCAGTGGTTGTGAGTTTGAACGTTCAGGTCTTGCAAAATATGTATTTTCTCGCGTTAAGGAATCAATGCACGTTGCTTCAGTGCTGTGCATACGGATGTGTTGGTATTTGTCGCGTGAGTTATTTTGACAGTGTGCGTGATTATTTGTTATCAGGTATATAAGGTGTTCTTTGCATATTCAAGGTCACTTGACGGCATCTCTCGCTACCCTTCTGTACATTTTCTTGTATTTGTTATCTTTTTCGTGATTATATTTAATCTTTCAGAAGGGTTATTACCAGATTGTACATTATTGACATTATTGTTAGCTTACGTCTTCATTAGCTGTAGTTTGTAGTATGTTTACTCATGTATTTTTGTCCGTGTTCTAGCTATCAATAAAAGAGATCTATTCCTGATTCTTGTCTGCGTTTCATGGTTTCTAGAGGGAAAATGATTTGTTCCCGTCTCACTGCAGAGTGATTAGAGAACAAGAATTCTTCTTGGGAATTTGTTTGCAGTCCAAGTTCCTCATTTAGATCTTTTTGGCCTGCTTCAGAAGCCACGACATGGTTTCTGTTGTTGTCAATTACTCGACAATTACAGCCCGCCTTGTTTGGTTTTGCATTTGTATTGGTTTTGCTGTAGGTTTTTATGCTGCTTTCGTTTCTGTGTCCGTTCACCGACATGATGTGTCGCGCTTCAAATCCACTTCTGTCGAGTATAGTTATGGTCGTCGCTCTGATTGAATGATTTAAGTATATTGTTGACAACTCCGCTTGTTGTGAGATGACTTTCATCTTCTTGCCGAGAGTGTTCTCGCCGAAAATCATGTTGTCATACCAAATTTCTCCTTCACCAGATGACTTTGGTCGCTGAAAAAGGTATTCATTCATTCGGGATTCAAGACACTCAAATATTTTTCAAATCGGGGGTGGAAGCGGAATCATGAATCATGAATCATGCTTACAAAACATGTAAGTGTTGTGATTAATGTTATATTTGGTGGCGTATATATGAAGGATTATACTTCGTGACTACTACATGAAGTGGGCTCAAGCCCTTGATTATATATCCTCGCACGTTTCCACTAAATATACTTTTCTTGCCTGTGTATACAATGTGATAAGAGTCACAAAATTGGCGACGAGGATCAAAGGTCATGGGGGAAAATGGTGAAGAAGCAGCGGCGGCGGTCCAAGAAATACAGGTCCCTGGATCGGCAGTTCAAGCAATTCGAGTCGTAACAGAGACGAGAAACCTCCGCGCTCAGCCGTTCGCAATCCCAGACGAAATGAACGCCGTGGGAAAAGCTTAGCAGGAACGGCTGGAAGGTATTGAAAGGGAATTCAGATTCTTTAAGATTTCAGAGGCTGTGGACAAGAAGGACGCGATCATTATTTACGGAGGAAATGAGATAGCCCGCTTGGAAAAGAGTTTACCTGATCCGGAGACGGGTGACGCGTACACAAAACTGCGTACGAAGTTAAACGGCCATTTTACCCCGAAGAAGAATAAACATCATGCCCGCTATTTATTTTTGAAGATGAGGCCGCACGTGGGCGAAACTATAAGCGCGTATGCTGCAAGATTAAGAGAAAAAGCGAAAGAGTGCGAATTTGGAGATACATTCGACGAAAGAGTCCTCGAACATATTATTCAGACCATTGACAACAAGAAATTAATCGAGAGGGCCATTAGCAAGACATGGGACCTCACAAGATTCCTTACTGAAGCAAGCCAGACCGAAGATATTGCGCGCCAAATACAAGATATGGGAACGGAACATGTCGACCATGCTGGTCGCGTACAGTCCGTACCGGCGATAAGTGGATCTCAACATCAGATGAAACCGTGGAAATGTGGCTTTTGTGGATTACTCGGTGCGCATGTGAAAGGAAAAGATTGCCCCGCGTTTGGAAAGAAATGTAATAAATGTCGCAAATAAAATCACTTCGCGGTTGTGTGTAAATCCCAGAGTAACAGATTTAGAAAACAGAAACCAGGCAAAGGTAAAGTCAAAAGAAGAATAAAGAAGACAACAGAAGCGGGAGAATCCACAAGTTCTGATGATGAATTCTTCGGACAAGCAGCAGAGCACTTATCGCAAGCGAAAAAAGTTAAACAGATCGGAGGAGTGAGTACTACCAGCAGGTGTGTCAGAGTAAAATTGAATGATGTGGATGTGCAGATGGAAGCAGATAGTGGTGCAGATGTTAACATTATGGATGAGCATCAATTCAAGGCATTTGTAAATAGGTCGAGTGGTAAACCAGTTCTTCAGCCTAGCAACGTGAAATTGTACACCCTGCAACACAAACTTGATGTTAAGGGAGAATTCCGTGCAACAATACGCAATGACACTTGTGGCAGATTGGTGACATTTGTTGTGGTATTCAGGAGAATTAAATCCCCTCCGCTCATTGGCAAGGAAACCTTAATAGGACTGGGGATGCTGAAGATCCAACCAAATGGTAGTCTAGCAGAACCCAATTCACTCGGGATATCCAGCGACGGTTGTGCAGCTAATACTGTTAAGGACACTGGAATGCAGGAAATGGAAGACCTTGTTGCAAAGTAGTCTCTTGTTTGAGGGTATTGGAAAGATGGAAGATAACAAACGTGGAAAGGAGATCTTAGGGCGTTTCCATATGAAGGTCAGTGCAATACCGGTGGCTCAGAAGCCCAGATCGGTACCATGTTATCTTCAAGAACCACTGAAGAAATGGCTTGACCAAGGATTAACAGGGGACATTTTTGAAAAAGTTCCTGATGATGACCAATCATTTGGTGTTCTCCAGTAGTAGTGCAGTTAAAGTCCAATGATTAGAGCTAGTATTGATTTAAGAGTCCCAAACCAGTACATGGAACGCAGTCGAATTGCACAAGCACCAGTGTTGGAAGATTTCACTCACAAGTTCCATGACTGTTCCATTTGGACCAAATTAGACCTTCGCCAAGGTTATCACCAGTTAATGCTACATCCAGAGTCGAGATCAGTTGCCACATTTTCTACTCCTTGGGGTAACTTCAGGCCTAAAAGATTGGTCTTCGGTGCGAAGGCTTCTCAAGACCTATTTGATGATGCGATGTCACGAATTTTTGGAGACATTCCTCAGTGCCTCAACCAGAGGGATGACATCCTGATTGGAGCGCGTAACTGGAAGGAGTACAATGAAACACTGGGTTCAGTATTCCAAAGAGCTGAAGACTA
This sequence comes from Porites divaricata, assembly GCA_038088405.1. Classification (NCBI taxonomy): domain Eukaryota; kingdom Metazoa; phylum Cnidaria; class Anthozoa; order Scleractinia; family Poritidae; genus Porites; species Porites divaricata. Next base: position 8,600,715 of record JBBMOI010000015.1, on the reverse strand, counting down.
TGGGATTACCTTTAACAAGCCCAAGTGCCATTTTGGTCAGACCCAGATTACATTCTATGGCTACCGATTTGACCAGGAAGGTCTCAAGCCAACCCCAGAGAAGGTACAAGCTATTCATGAATGTGACCCCCTGGGTCAAAGACCGAGGTGAGAAGTTTTCTCGGGATGACCGGTTACCTTTCCAAGTTCATACCCCGGTATGCATCACTCACGAAACCACTGAGAGACTTAAACGAGAACTGAGACCAAGTTCCACTGGGGACCTACAGAAGACAAGGCATTTAAGGAAGTTAAGGAGGCTATTATGAGCAAGGACACAATTGCATTTTTCAACCCCAAACTACCGATTATGGTATGTGTGGAAGCTAGCTACAATGAAGGACTGTCAGCGGGTCTCTTCCAGCAATCTGCTAAAGGCTGGCAGCCAGTACATTTCATTAGTCGGTCACTGACTGATGTGAAGAAAAGGTACAGTCACACAGAAAAAGATGCGTTGTATGTGAAATGGGCCAAGGATCGGTTCGGTATGTACCTTCAGGGTGCTCCAAGGATTACAATCGTGACGGCACACAAGCCACTATTGCCAATGTTCAGCAAACCGTCAGTAAAGCTGCCCCCCCCCCCCCCCCCCCCCCCCATTGAAAAGTGGGTTATGGACATGCAAGATGTAGACTTTGAATTGAAGTACGAACCTGGGAGAGATGAATTAGATCCTCTAGATTTCTTATTGAGACACCCATAGCCAGTCATTGGAAATGATGACACAGAAAAGGTATTGAAGGCAGCGATTACTACAGAGCACGCAGTGGTATTGGACAGGATTAGGAAAGAAACAAGTCAGGACCCTAGAGCTAATGGGCAGATGGAGAGATTTATGCAGACCCTTAACAAAACAGAACAAATAGCCCATTTGCAAGGAAAATCAGGACCAGATAGAAACATGGCTGTCCAGGATATGTTAATGGCTTACAGAGACACACATCACCCTGCAACTGGCATTTCACCTTATCAAGCTATGATGAACAGGCCTGTCAGAACTAAGTTGGACTATATGGTGCCATGGAAGGAGAGAAGCAGCAGAGATAAAATGATGGATGAGAAGGACAGGCAGTACAAGGAGAAGATGGCAGATGAAGGTGGAAGCAGTAAAGAACACAATTTTGTTGTGGGAGATCATGTCCTGTTAAGATAAAGAAAGAAAAACAAATGGTCAACCCCATATGAGCCTGTATTCGACATAGTGATTAAAATCAGTGGATCTGCTATTACTGCGAGACGTATTACAGATGGCCGTGAGGTTCAGCGAGATGCTAGTCAGTTCAAACTTGCAAATGTCCTTATGTACAACCAGGAGAATGTGAACGAGGGCGGTCAGAGTGAAGATTGGAGAGAGACACTTTTAATGGGTATGGGTGACATGAAAGATCAACCCATTTGCCAAAAGGATGTTGAGCAGGAAATGTACTTGAACTACATGAACAAGAGACAGCTGTAGAGCCAAGGCAAGAAAACCCCACTGAACAGAGTGGTAGTGGTAGTAATCAACAGGAAGGAGGAACGACAGAAGAAGATTGTCAGGAAGTGGATATGCCAAGCCCAGCAGTCCAAGACACTTCTGTGCCATCCAGTAGTTCTACAAAATCCAGTAGACCGAAAAGGACCAGGCGACGACCTGCATATCTGAATGACTTTATTACTTGAATAACAACGAAACATTCGTAATACACTTACGGCAACTCAGCATATTGAATAGAACCTGATTTGAACTGATTAGGATATGAACTGAATAGGCTTAAGACTGATACATGTGTGGGTCACATGCAGTGTTGTGTACCTAAGTAAAGTTTATTTAGTTCACTCAAAACATAGTGTACTTAAGATAACTTTTGTTCATATATTTTTCTTGATTTCTCATAGGGTTTTTTTTGTTGTTGTTGTTTATATATCTCCATATCATTAATTGCACTTGTTAATAATTACATAGGTACCCTTTAACTTGGGGGGAGATGTTGTGACTAATGTTATATTTGGTGGCGTATATATGAAGGATTATACTTCGTGGCTACTACATGAAGTGGCTCAAGCCCTTGATTATATATGCTCGCACGTTTCCAATAAATGTACTTTTCTTGCCTGTGTAGACAATGTGACCTAAGAGTCACAATAGTAAGAATCTTGAATCTTTGTTTTAAAAACTTGGGAATCATGAATCTTTGCACTACGGCTCGGGAATCATGAGGCCCGGTTCAGACGCCGAACTTTTCATGAGCCGAACCTAATACATTGAATTAAGTACATGAAAAGTTCGGCGTCTGAATCAATTAGGAACTCCTGTTTCAATTTGGAACGGCTCAGCCGTTTTTTTCGCCTAGCCTGGCCGAGAATTTCGCCTTTGGAGCGACTTTTTTGGAACGGTTTTGATTCAGACGCCGAACTTTTCATGTACCAAACCTAATGCATAAATTTTATAAAATTATATAAAGGTATTTTGTTAGCAGTTTGACCGAAATGAGCATTTTTCGACTTTTGAACTTAGTTCAGCAGCTGCAAGTGTTTACATGAAAAAACTCGCACCGGCGCGAGTTTCATACCGACATGACTTTTTGATTTCGTATCGCGTTTACATGATGACTGGGTTATTTCACGTCTCGTTATTTGAAGGTACACTTCATGTTGATAAAATGCACCTATGATTCAAAATCACGAACATTACGCATGCACTACCCGTTCCAGTCTACCGGCAGACCGATTTCACACCGAAACGGGTGGTCGTTTCGTGTTTACATGATACCGTTGCGAGATTTCGTACCGGAGTGAAATTCTCGCCCCGGGGCGACAACCGGAATGAACTCACGCCGGGGCGACTCGCGCCGGCATGACTTTTTGTGGTGGTATCATGCAAACAAATGTAGAGCCATGAGAGGGAACTGGAGTGAACTCGCCGCGGCGCGAAAGTCGCCCCAGTGTCATGTAAACACCCCCAGACCGGCGTCTGAATCAATTCAGCCGGTCTAAATAATTTGGGTCGGCCTTAATTCGAATTAGGTTCGGCTCGCGAAAAGATCGGCGTCTGAACCGGGCCTCAGAGAAAAGCTCAACAAAATACACGTATAAATTAGTTGTGTTCGATCCAAGGAATGCAGGATATGGCGTTTCCGAGAGTCCATTTTTCCAAAATTTTCCCGGGGGAGCATGCCCCCAGACCCCCCTATATAATTCGTGGGATCGGGGCTGATAGTCTGTTTGTTTCTCCAGTAACCTAGTGCTTAACTTTCAGTTACAAAAACAACCTCCATACTTACGGCAAACAAATGATGATACTGCCAAGTCTGGATGGAGTAGAATTTTGAACGCCGAAGAAACTATACAAAACGAGACTAAGTTGCCACTGAGAAAATCATTAAGTCAATAAGTGATCAATAGTCTTCGTGAACAATGAATCTGGAAGAAAATTCTTGTAGGAAGCATAAATCATCGAGGCAAAGACAGCAGGAATCATGAATAGCGAGATTCAAATGATTCCGCTTCTACCCCCGATTTCAAAGGATGAGACCGGACAAAAAAGACCATCGTTTGCTATCATCATTCCTCCTTCTTCAGCTTGAACGTTGTGTACTCTGTGATTTTTTGTTAGTTCATCAGTTGTTTTCACAACAAAGCGTTTTCCTTGCGAGTTGACTTTAAAGTACAGGTCACCATGATACAGGAGTCATACAGATAAATCAATAGCATTTAAAGTCGAATTTAAAGTATCTCCTAGCCCTAATCTCTTAACAAAATGCTCTGTTAGATCGAGGGGAATCTGTGTGGTTTAAGCTGGGAAAGATTTTGCCGACCACGCTGACAGAATAATAACATTATGTCAAAGAAAACCTTGTTTTGTAGAGTGGTAGGGCTTTCAGCATTGATTGCACCGCATCGATATAATTTCTTTATGTCTTCGTCAGCAATTGGAAGTTTGTGTTCAGTTTTCGCTAGTCCTTGCTTCTTTATTGGCTCTACACACTGTGCTTCATAAATTCGGAAAGTTCGGGAGTTTCAAGAGTACATCTGTCCATCTTTCTTTCTCGCCTCGGCGTAACACTTGTCACCAAGTGACATCTCACACATGAAATTTTCAGAATTTTACCTGTGTTTTCACAATTCTTGTGAAATTTGACATTTATTTTCTAAGGCTCCCAAAGGACATAGTCTTTCATGTTATTACAGCCAACTTTTTATATCTATAGCCCTTGAAAAATGTAAAAAAGAATGCGATATTGTTTAAATTATGATGGTACAGGGTTTTTGTCCACAGAAAATTAATATTTCTCAATTTCCTGATGGATTCCGTCTTATTAAAATTGTCGAGTTTTTTTTTAGCTTTTCGAACGAGTAAAAAACATTCCTTAGTCAAAATTCAGTTGTACTGCCAACGCAAAGATTCGTACAAAAGGCTCAGAAGTTGTAACATTATGCGAAGCATTATTTGTTAATCTCAACTGAACAAAACCATTCGTTCAAATTTTTTTACTAGGTTACCCACTCACCTGATCGAATATGAAGCAATTTTATGTGGACGATTAGAGTAGCGAGAAACAGTGAATCAAGCTGCAAATAGCAGTTGTTTTTCTTTCTCAGTTTTGGAAATATTTCGTGTAACTCCTAAGTAAACAGTTTACCGATATCAGATTAATTGAATCCATTTTATATTTGCACAAATGGCATAAAAAATTAATAGAAAAATTTATGTGGAACTGAACATATGGCAACAATTAACAATTTGAATCGAACTTAAATTTTTAAATATTCATACCTTAACATCTCGCGTTTGTGTGTGTGTCTTTGTGTGAGATGAATGTTGATAATAATACACTATTAAAACTATCAAAACGTCAAAATACTGTATATGTGACCTCTCATCACATGTTAAGCAGATCTGGCTTCGTTCACACGGCACAGGACGAATTTTCGACTGGTTGAAAAACTTAGAGCCCTATCAGTTCAAAACTTTGAGCGCCAAGTCGAAGGTTAACATTTTAGCCGGTACGGTCGTAAATTTGACGACCTATTTTTGACTGTGATGAGTTATGCCTCATGCACACCAACTAAACATGTTTAATTAAACCAGGTTTAATTAAACGGATTCAAATGGAATTCGACACGTTTTGAAATTTGCACTAATTTGCAATCAATTTAAGTTAGTTAGCAGCTTTTATAGAGGAAAGAAAATTCAAACCATGTTTAACTGAACAGCTTTTAAACATTATTAAGCTTCGGTGGGAATGGGGCTTTAGATAGCGTAAATAGGTTTAAATATTTAGGGGTTATATTGGCCTCAGTCTTCACATGGTCAGATCATGTAGAGTATATAATGTCTAAAGTTAATCAACGGCCCGTTTTTTTACATAGGATCAAGCCGATGATTTGTTTCCCTTTACCGCTCGCCAACTTTCCCGTAACAGTCTTGTTTTACCAGTTTTTGATTATGCTGGTTTAGTGTTGGGTGACAAGAACAATGTGACTCTTATAAATGTCGGACAGGTTTTGCAGAACAGGTCCTCGAAAATTGTCCTAATTAAACAGGCCACTTTATTCTATAGCTACTGATGCCCTCGTAACTTTAAGTTGGCTTAACCTTGAACAACGTAGATTTTATCCTGGCTGTATATATGTTTACAAGTGTTATATATGGTTTTATGGATCACTCAATGGAGCTACTAGCTAGCAAACAGGGACGTTCATAATTATAACACAAGAAATAGACAAATACTTAGACTACCCCTTGGCAACCAAAAATTAGGGTAAACAGAGAGTATGCCGTATCACTCCCGGAAAGATTGGAATAATCTAGACAAAGACATTAGAAATGCACCTGACACTGTTAATTTTAAGGGTAGCACTTTTAGCAGCTTTATTATTAATACTTTTTGTATTCAATTGTAACTTTTTATCAATTTTTAGTTTTACATTTTTATTTCTAGGTATCTTGTAGTCTAATTTACTACTACTTTTAACCTAAGTTAGGACCTTTCTGAAAACCACAGTGATGTGATGAAAGTTTCCTAACTAAAAAGATAATTACTGGCGCGGTGTGGGACATCAAAACCGTATAATTTTTGTACGGCAAAGGCGTGGTTGTTTGGACAGTTAGAGACTCCAGTTTGGATTTGCTAAAGTAGCGTTATGCGCATGGGCAGCTAGTAAAACCTCTGCCAAAATTTTAAATTCCACCTTGTTTATCAGTTACGTGTGAACAGAGCAAAAATCTTGCATGTTTCCATGTGAACGAAGCGTCCGGCCCAATTTTTCAGCCGGTCGAGAATTTTTCCGGTACCGTGTGAATGAAGCCACGATATAACAATCTTTACCTCTCATGCATCGGCTGCAAGCCGTCCTGCAAGCCGTTGAGATTCCTGTTTTGTCATGACCTGGATTTCGAGGGAGACTGGGGAGACGGTCGTGGCATGTAGACGTGTGTTAACTTGCTCCGCTCGCCGTTAAGAAATTTACTATATTTTTGAAGTGCCTATGGCTTCTTCATCAATTTATTTAACCCCAAAGAGAAAATCAAGGAGTAGCATCGCATCCAGCCGCTCTACTGAGGTTTCTCCCGATGAAAAAAGGTTGAAATCGACGATCTCGCCATCAGCAAGTGACAAGGCTAACAGCGATGATGAAGTTATGGCAGCTTTAAGCCTAACAGAAAGCCTCACAAAGAAGCTTGACCTTATTCTAGCAAGTCAAACGATGACTAACGAAAGACTAACGAAGCTGGATGAAAAATGGACGAGCTTAACCAGACAGTAAAGGGTCTTCAAACTAAAGTATCCTATATAGAGACTGACGTCGCGGCCGTTAAAGGAAAGCAGAAGTCTCTTGAAGAAGATTGTTCCCATATGAAAGAAAACGCAAAATTTGTTGACGAAAAAATCGCTGAACTTCAGGAAAGTGCGAACAAGAGAAAAGCAGATATCAGTGATTGCCGTAAGCAAATCCTTTATCTGGAAGCCTACAGTCGCCGGGAAAACCTGAAGTTTGAAGGGATACCGGAATCGTTTGAAACCTCAGTCCAACAGAGTGCTCCGGCTGAAGACACAAGAAAAGTTCTTGTAAATTTTATAGAAGACGCTCTTGTTACAGAGGACGCGAAAGACATCGAATTCCAACGTGTACATAGAATGGGAAAACCTAAGACTGGTAGAGGAAATGGTAGCCGTACAATTATAGCCCGGTTTTTGAGGTATTCGGACAGGGAACGTGTGTTCAAGTGTGGTCGTAAGCTTAAAGACACAATCTTCAAGATGTTTGAAGATATTCCAAAGGAGTTACACGAACTAAGGAAAATGCAAATGGCAAAATTGAAAAAAGCCAGGAAAGACGGTAAACGTGCGTATTTCAGCAAATCCGAGCCTGACAAGCTTTTCATTGATGAGAAATATGTCCGGTTTTAATAGGCTTTTCGTGTTAATATCCGTATGCTTTATTCATAACGGTGAGGGAGCTAGAAAATTAGATTGAAAGTTTACGAAAGGTAGTTTTTTTCTTCTGGCAAGGCTCGATTGTTTTTCACTTTTGGAGCATAGGTAAGGGTTTCTGTTTTTTTTTTTTTTTCCTTCGAATTCAGTGTTAAGCTGTTTTGGGTGTTTGGTATTCGTGATTTCTATGTTGTTTTGTTGTTGTTGTTGTTGTTTATGGATCTTTCGGCATTTTGTACAGTAATTAAGAGTGTGTCCATGAGAAAACCAGGCAGAACCAGGCAGGGGGTGATAATGCTCAAATCACCGATTTCGCTCAAACTTGGCACAAATGTTAGGTACCAGGAGTTAACTTATGTGACAGAATTTCAGGTCAAAATATTAAATTCCCTGGGAGATCTGGGCATCCCCTGTAAAAATCGCCATTTTGCCCTTTTTATGCATAATTAATTAGCTAACTTTACGATGCTAGTGCAACAAACAGAAAAGCCACCTGGAACTTAAATGCACTGAGAGATGATCTGAGTTCATAAGACTTTAAGCACAATAAACTTTTTAAAGTCGCCGATTCGATTTCCCCCCTCTTAGTCCCCTTAAGTTTGGTCATCATTTCCAAGTTTTGAGTAACTCGTAAAATTAGGGTATTTTATTCCCCAATATCTCTGATGAGCAACAGCTTATCTTTATAACTTTTGCATGAGTAGTTAAAGCCATCACTTAAGTTCAGAAAAAGATCATAAAAAGTTTGGGCAATTCACTTTCTTCCATGTGTTGACATAAACTGTTCACGTGACTGAATGATTTTTGCATATTTCATCAAAATTCAGGCCCTCACAATATTCGTGCGTTTGTCTCTGAATGAGGAGAAATCGAACCAAAAACTCATCAGACAATGATTTAACATTAATAAGGGTAAAATTGTTGAAATTATTGTGCAAGAAACTCTAACGATGATTTTTGATAGCTATATACGCGATCTTTTCAAGGAAAAACAACATACAAAGATTTAATTCACAGTTTTACTTACTTTAAGAATTTTGCCCTAAAAACGATTTAAACGGTCAGTAAAATCCATATACGTATCTCTTGGATGTCTCAACTGCTAGTTTGTGCCTGCTTGGATTTGTTCCCCATGCCACCTTCGATGCCCAGTTTAGCGTCGTGACTTGCTGTACGACTAAAATTCCTTAGCCATCAGTTTACGCACAAAAATCCAAATCAAGTTGTTTTAGGAGAAAACAATACGAAAAGTAGAAAGCCGATTTGTAATCCATGGAAAGAATTATTTCTGCCACTGTTGTAGCTCAATTCACTGTTACAAACAACAACGAAACGTCCGCCATTAACTGGAGCCCGCATTTTTAAGCAGCGGTTGGCCACCATACGGAAACATCGTATCGGGAGTCAGGAACCAGGAGCCAGATTCCAGTGAACAAAATATGAAAAATACGACTTTCCGACATTCTATGAGATAATTTTATTGTTATTGTATGCTAATAAAAATTTTAGAATTCCAAATCTATTGGCAACTCTATTCAGACCGTGATTATAAATGACCCCATTTCTTTTCAGACTCGGAGATAGAGGTCGCTTTTCTTTCGTGTTTTGGAAAGAAATATTTTTGTCTATTTTAGTTGCACGTCAAATAGCAGCGAAGTGAGGCCGGATCTTGGTGCAGACCAGCTCAAAGGGACAAATAAAGCGTGAGACACGTCCAGACTAGCTTGCGACAAGAATTCCATTTTGTTTTCATACTGGAGCCCCCACTCCCCGGGGGAGTGGCCATATTGCGTACAAATGCCCTACCCTACTGGCACCAGATTTGACTGTCCTAAACACTGAATTTTTTACCCAGCACGGTCTTTTGGGGGTCTTATAAAGCCTAACTATGGCAGTAATGTTCCCAAGTAGATTCAAAATACACCACACTTTCACATTGAGTTAGATCTTTTTCTCAAACAACCGCTTCTATATGTTTAACACCCTCCCCACATTCCCTCAAGAGCTACTTCAACTGTGATACTTAGATTTCAAATTTCTCACCCTACCCAGGTAAGGTCAATTTTCTCATCCTAGACATCGTCTGAAGGGCCTTTTTGCGTACTCTTGGGGCACCAAAACCAGTTTAGTGCCCAGGTTAGTGTGCCGTGCTGAGGCAGGCAAATGTTGAATTATGGACAGACACAACAATTAAGTTACAGACATTTGATGTTCCGGTCCGTGCGTGGTCGGAAGACACCCAGTAAATAATGCCCGTGGGGTTGCTCTTGGAAAATTAGGGTTTTACGAGAGTCGAACTGCAGGAGGTCTCTAACGAGGAAAAGTGCGGAAACATCTACTTTTTGGAGTGAATGTACTGATGCAATTTTTAAGTTACAATATACTATAGACAAATCTATTTTGTTTCTAAAGTTACTCCGATACTCCGAGGAGCGCAGGACATACAGGGAACGCAGAGATCAGACCATTGCATTATTGAAATTAGGTAAAGACATACAATAAGGTAAAGGCATACAATTCAGTTTGTAGTTTTCAAGTGTAACAGGACGTGTATGTGAAAAAAACGGTAACTCTGAAACGGATTCAGCTTAATGGTATAGTCATTGAAAGAGTATCTAGTTTTAAACTCTTGGGGGTTATTATCACTACTGACCTCTCTTGGAACGAACATGGTGACAGTATCCATAAAAAAGCTACTAAGCGTTTGTTTGTGCTGCGGACCCGTCAAGAGAGTTGGTCTGGCCACTAACGATCTCGTGTTAGTCTATTGTAGTATTGTTAGATCCATTGTCGAGTAAGCCTCGCCAGTTTGGGCTGCGATCCCTTTATATCTTGACGAGTTAATTGAGTCTGTACAGCGGAAAGCTCTCAAAATAATATTTGGCCGGGTAGACTATACGGAAGCCTTGGTCTTGGCCGGCCTGGAGTCTCTTAGTGACAGGAGAGTAGGAGCTTGTAAGCGGTTTATGGCTACTGCACGCCAAATGTCCCCCCCTTAAGAACATCATCCCCTCTCCTGCCGCTATTGAGTCTCATTACAGTATAAGGGTCCAACTTCCAAGACGCCAACATGGTCATACCAGAAGAATTAATGACTTTGTAACTTATAAATTTCAGTGAATGTATGTAAATAGTTAATGTATGTGACAATGACCTTCCCCAACAATTCAGTTATTGCTGCAAGTGGGTGAAATAAACAGAATATCTATCTATCTATCTATCTATCTATCTATCTATCTATATAAGAATGATTCATAACAGTGACAAACAGCGATATGACTGTGGACATATATAAAAAAAAGCACAACATTCAGAGGCGGATAAGATTTTCTTCCGGGTGTCTGCTTACGAGAGCTTCACCCAAAGCTAACATCTAATTCACCGGTAAACCCTTGAGTGTCCGCGGCCGCCTACGGGAATGTAAAAATCCAGAGTCTGTGTGGGAGTTGAAACGAGGTTTTGTGATGGTGGTCATAAGTGGAGCTATTCGCTATATACGAGAATGTCCGTTAAGAGAACTTCTATACTGTATGAATCCGCAAATGACAGCTTAAATGAGAATGAAGTGAATATTGTGTATTAGTCTGTGTTCAAAAAACTGTTCTTAATTTACACCTTCCTTGACTAGCTAAAGAAGTCTAGCCGACTCTTTTTGCAATGTATTAGTGCCCCCTTTTGGGTCTTTTGTATTCCTCAGAAGTTTTTCCTCAACACGTTTAAACGGTTATTATTATGTTTTTGCAGTCAATAATTTACCCAGATACAGATACCACCCTGTATAGTTGTAAGACTACGAGGATTAAAATATATGTAAGTAAGTAAGTATGCCCAATGGCAAGTCATTAATTGTCGAAAATTGCATGGCACGGTCTGACTATAAAAAGGGCTATTATGGACGATTGTTATCATGGTATTTAACGTCAACATCGAATAAACTCAAAATTTCAAGCAACACGACTTTCACAACCTATTTCAACACACCAGTTACAACAGGATATTGGCGCGTACAAACAATAAATAGTGTATTCCGCATTCCGTAGTCCGGTAGTCCAGCATAACAGATTCCATCGTTTAGGCAGAGTCTAAAGTCACAAAGATGGAGGGTGTTCGAGCAGGTGGTTGTTTTCCATAGATATAGACGGATTTTCAGTGATCTTTCTTGCCCTTTGAGAATCATTTTGTTCCCTCTGACTACAACGTATGTCAAAGACTTCGAATGTTCGGTGAAAAGCCGACATTTTTAATTTTGCAATGTTTCAAGATGTTTCATTACCTCGTCACAAAGTAACGCAGAGTAACGCCACAAAGGACCAGACGAAACTGGAGCAGCCAACCTGGACTAAAGCATCTGAGAGACGTGTATGTAACATTTATTCACTATCTTTTATCGTTTTTGGGTCTTGTAGCACCTACAAGTTGGACCGATCGAAGTTTTGAACCAAATCTTTTGCTCCTTGTGTTTACTCAAGCGTTCCATAAAATATGCATCAAAACGTCCATAAATAACACAGAAAACATGCCTCAGGTGACACTTTCTAACAATTCCGCTATTAGTATCGATAATGAGGCATCTGATTTGTGACTTCTCGCCAACTTTGTGCTATTTTTGTTTAAAAAAAACCAATGTTACGTTTCTTCCAATTTTGGTCAAATGACAAATAATCATCAAGTCAAATGTACATAATACGTCATTATTGATAAAGTATGAGATTGCCCAAATATTTTAGGATTGATTTGATAACCTTAAAGATGTCTTTCAAAGAACATGTGGGAATTAAGTGCATAGGTTGTTGCTCATGGGAGATGTTAGCAACTAAAATACCTTAAATTTAGGGTTTGGTCAAAACAGTGAGAAGATGACCTTACTTTAGGCTAAATAATAGGAAGAGATCGAATTAGAGAGTAAAAATAAGTTACTGAGGATTAAGTCTGATAAACATAGAAGATGATAAAGTTGATTAGGTTTGAAGTTGTCTTTTCTACTTGTTGAACAGCCAAACCAAAGTTAGCTAATTAATTATGCAAAAATGAGTAGATTTTGTGATTTTTAAGGGGGGTCCCTGTAAATCCCAGGGAATTCAATATTGCGACCTTATTTTTTGTCGAGGTTAATATCTCACCAAACCCATTAATTGTGCCAAGTTTGAGCGAAATCCGTGATTTGAGCATTATCACCCCCTGCCTGGTTCTCTCATGGACACACTCTTAAGATGTTAATCAACTTATGCGGTTCTTTTGATATGGATACTGTAATTGGCAGGTCCTTTGATTTTTCTTTTAGGTATTTAGTCCAAAGGTTCACACACTTCGTTTTATAACGTACAGGTTTCATTATTCTTTTTTGTTTTATTCCTTGTTCTGATTAGCTTCTTCAACCCCACCTTTTTTTCGCTGATTGCATCAAGATGGTATTGGACACTTGGAAATTGATTTCACTGAATGTAAGGGGCATAAATAACTTTCGTAAAAGGCGAACGATTCTTACGTGGTGCCGGAAACAAAAGGCCGACCTAATCTTTCTGCAGGAAACTCATTCAAAGAAAGACTCTGAAAGACAATGGAAAAATGAATGGGGAGGTGATATGATTATGTCACACGGAAGTTCTAATTCGTACGGAGTTGCCATACTTTTCAAGAAAGCGTTTGATTACACTGTTTTGTCAAAATTCGAAGACCCACATGGGGCGCTATTTGATCCTGAAGGCGGAGATCAAGGACAAATTGTATGTGCTGATTAACATCTACGCACCGAATAAGGATAAAGACATTAGGGCCATTTATACGAGAAAAAATAAGACGTGAACTTTCCGTATAAACGGCACATTTCGTCTAAAATAAGACGCGACTTAGCTAAGAAGCGTCTTATTTTAGAACAGCCCTTAACACCTGTTCTTAGATAAGACGCGTCTTAGCTAAGACAAGAAAAACTTCGTATAAATGACCTTCGCGTCTTACATAAGACGCGAACGCATAGTACGCATGCGTTAATTTTTGGCGGGAAAATTTGGATTGCCGCTTTATTGCCGTTGCTACGGGCAACATTCACATGAAAACGAGTCAAGAACAGAAATAAGACGCGAACCATTTATACGAGCTATTTTCGTCTTAAATAAGACATGCTCGTATAAATGGTCCAGTTCGCGTCTTATTTAAGACGCGTCTTATGTAGGACGCGTCTTATTTTTCCTCGTATAAATGGCCCTATTAAAACCTTTCTTAACAACTTGAGAACGTTACTCCAAAATGAAAATCTGGAAGGCGAAGAAAATATAATTATACACGCTTTTAATAAGTCTGGGCGCCATCTTGAATTTTCAATGAATGACGTCATTCGCGGAAAGATAATACACGTGGCCAAAATGGCTACCAAAGATGAAAGCGCTGTTGACGTTGATTTTGCGGTATGTTCATGTAAAAAGGAATGTTTTTACTTTATATCAAGAGGAATATTTTCTTTATGTCTTTATGGGCATGTTATCGCAACTTTAAAGCCTTCGTGCAAGGATATTCCTGGATCGATGAAATCGAGGGCAAACGAGAGCTGAGTTAAATGCCAAAACAAAATGCGAGTTAAAGTTTTTCCTTATCGTCGTGGCTTACGTCAACAGACACGAGCTGAACTTCTTCCTATGTAATCTTATTTTAATAGACCAATGGTTTTGATACTTTTTCATTTTTTATGCGGGCCTTTATTAAAAAAGCCGAAAACGATTACCGCTAGTGGGATACCTAGATTATCTATCAGGTATTAATCACAGGGAATTTTTGGTGATTCCCAAAGTGGGAAAAAAAAACAGGAAATTCGTGGGGTTTTCTTGGGTTTTGGTTGTAATTTCCCAAATTGGGAAAATGCTACCAAAACCAATATTGGGTTCAAGTAAACCCAATAACAACCCGCAAATTGGGATCTTAGTGTACCAACTTTAACCCAGGAATGGAGTTTTCGCGTACCAACCCATAAAAACCCCAAAAATGTGATTCAATTGTCCCAGTTGAACCCCAATAGTGGGTTAATACTGGGCCATCTGAAACCCAATGTACGGATTATATTGGAACAGTAATACCCCAACCATGGGTTCTTATTGCCCCAGGTAATCCCCAATTAGTGGTATAACATTGGTCCACTTTTATCCCATTAAAGGGATAGTATTTGACCAATTTAAATCCGAGGTAAGGGAATATATTGGGATAGTAATACTCCAAAGATGGGTTTTTATTGCCCCAGTTGATCTTCAATGGGATAACATTGGCCAACGTATTTCCTGAAATATGGAATTTTTTGGTCCAGAATGTCATTGTAGTCAATCAAGCAGCCTTTAAAAATATTGGTCCAGTTGTAAAACACAAAATTAAAAGGTTCGACAATATTAATATGGTTAACAGTAACATTTATTTTAGATGACAATGCCGGTGTCAATTCAAACTGGTTGATTGTTATTAAACAGGTATTTCATCTGTATCTCTTTATATGAAAATATGACGTCCAAAAAATACAATATCATTGAAAAATATACCATAAAATATATTAAACTGTTTATTTTAAGTTCATTCATCAATCATAGAGCAATGCCTTTATGCAGAGTCATATTGTTGAAGGCTATTCCGTACATCCGTCAAACAGCTCAATTCCTTTATGAACACATCAAATGCCCTTTAACTTCATGTTCATGGTTAAGAGCAGTATTTAATTATAGCTAAGTCCTACCTGGGAAAAAACAGCGTCAAGTCATAATTGTAATAAATGAACCAGTCTCTTGTATAGTTTTTACACAGCGGACATGTCAGAACATGATTAATATATTTCCTCTAATGCATCGAAGTCCTCGATTTCAATATTCCGCCAGAATATAATTATTCTAAAGGATTCCGTGGACGTTTTGCGGCAAAGATCCCAGTTATCTGTACCAACAAAAAAAGTGGAAACTTCATCTATAAAAACGAACACCAAGAGACAATCGAGACAATCGAGCCTCGTACGATCTCAACGGAGCAATCAAACACGAGTTTACATAATGCGCAATCCAGCTGAGTCATTGTTTAATAGAAGACGATTTTGAAACAGACAAATGTAAGCAACTTCACAAGTGAATATTTTGCGTTAAAATCTTTGGATGCACACGATGCATTCATTGTACAGCACAGAAGTCCGCCCAAAGATTTGAACCAAGAAAACTGATCTTGTACTCATTTCTATTGGTTCAAAAGCCCCACGTGATCGCGCAAGTCACTAAGCGGAGGACTGGAAGCCAGTTCAAGTACCAAACATGGCGGCAATACGGCACGATGGAGAAGATTGTCTGTCTTCGAAAGCTTTAACTTGTAGTCCGTTTCAGAGTTAAATGCATTATGCCGACGCTCGTGAAGAGTAAAGCAGTGAGAAGAAAATATTGCACTGTTCTCCCAGGTGAGGGAACCTTTGAAAAAAGGCAGTGGGCCTATTCACAGATGCGGCGAAAAATGTAGTTCGCTGAAAACTCCATGCAAAGCAATCTCATTAATCAGATTGAACTCGAGTAACTGGAAAAATTTGAGCTATCAACAGAAGACACCTTGATATCGAGAAGAGCATGCATCAGGAGTTCTGGACTTCCTGTTGGATCGCACGGCATTGTGGGTAGGCGGGCTCATAAAAGTGGGCATCAACTTGCAGCCTCGCCATATTGGATTACACCGAGTGGCTTGGCTTCAGTGACCTTTCACACAAAGCAACCCTCCTTTTGAGCCGAATTACACGTGCAGGAATACAGAAAAACCAAACAAGGTATTTTAATGGTAAGCTATTGTTTAATTACCTTTTGGCAACATCATTCTAACGAGTTTAGGCTGCAGAGTGTTGTCGATTTGAGATGCTACGAGTATGATTTTTGCTATTTTATTCCGAATTTTGTACTCAGACTTATGTCGTATTTCTTTTGTTTTAATTTAGACACTTTGTCCATGGGATTCGCCCACCGAAATTGTGTTGTCCTAGGCTGTCCTAACAGTGGACAAAGGCTAGAGAAATGGGCTGCTACGACCTGTCAGCTTCATGGTTGTAACAATGTTTCAAGCATTTGTGACTGCCAGCCACCCTTCAAATTATTCCCGTTCCCGACAAAAAAGAAGAACCTGGAACACCGTATGATGCAGTAATGGCAGATCGTGGATTCAATATTGCAGAGGATCTTTTGCTTCACAGAGCTGACCTTTTTATTCCGCCAGGGAAACGTGGACAAGAACAGTTCATGAAAGCTGATGTACAGAAAACTAAGACCATAGCTAATCTACGCATTTTTGTAGAACAGGGCATCAGGCAGCTGAAAACATTCCGTATAATCAAGAACGAAGCCTCTTTGCAAGTAACACGTTATTTTTGGCTCAAGATATAGAGCAAAATGTGTCATTCACGAGAAAATCCATACCCCCACCCTGGAGGGAAATTGGAAATTCCAGGGAGCTGGGGTCAATTTGCTGCCTGTTTTATAGGAAATCACATCCATAAAAACACTACACTTTTCATTTGGAAATTCCTTAGGGGTTGGGAGATCGTTTGAAAAATAATTCCCTCCATGGTTTTGGGTATAGACTTTTTCTGCCTCTTCTGGAATAATACAATTCAAGATGTCAATAGTATGTTCACAGGTTTAGTGAAACTGATTTCCTTGCACTGATAGGATGACATTACCATAAATATGCATAATCAGGGGCTTAGCCAGGGGGGAACAAAGGGCTTGGCCCACCTCTCTGAAAAGTAATATATAGTAAATATATGGGACAATCCAGTCCAGAAAATGATCGGGCCCCTCCCTTTTTAGCCTTGGGCCCCCTTTGAGCCCCTTTTGACAAAACCCTGGCTACCCCAGTTATAAAATTTATGTTGATGTCTAATAAGACCAGTGTAATTAGTGTAGGAAGCAATTTTTTTATTAACAACTTGATGAGTGTTTTCTACTTTTGACATTAGATATCAAGGATCAAATAAAGCAATAACTATACAATAATACATGTAGTTGTTCAATTATATTGTGCAGGCTCCATGGAAATATGATTACCTGTTTATAAAATGTGCTCAGTCAGATCCATTTTCTAGGGTTTCAGGGCTGGTGAAAGACAATTACTATAAAACCAGGTTAGATTTTCTTCAAGCCTATGCCAGTATGTGGCATTGAATCTGACTGTTTCCAAGTGATAGCCCTTTTGTGTGTATACAAAGAAATAGCACAATTGCCTCTTTGTTATGGCCATCTCACCCTGGACCTGTGCAAAGTACTGATGCTGCTGCTTTAAAGCTACATGTCCATTACACATACATAAGTATGACAGATCATGTGCTGAGGGAATTTCATTGGCAATGCTAAAAGGGTTCTTGATCTCTACTACTGTTTCCCCACAACAAGAGCACTCTATCAGTAAGTCTGGGGATGCTCCCAAGTACTGCTTAGTTTCAGGTATGTCCAGGATTGATCTTGTTAGCAAAAATTTGCTAGCAAATTTTTTGCGCAATTTTAGGAAAAAAGATTGAAGAAAACTGCTATCAGAAAAGTATAGAAGAAATAGCAAATTTCGCAAAAGTAACAAGACGTTTTCTTGCTATGTGAAAAGATTGAGTAATTAATATGGCAAAAATGGCAAGAATAACAAATTTTACAAAATTCTACACTTACAAAGAGAAAAGGTCAAGAATGACTTCGTGAAGTCTGCAAAATTCGCAAAAATCGCCAAAGTAACAAGACTTTTTCTTGTTATGTGAAAAGATTGAAGCACCATCACACCAGTAACGTGAAACTATGAAATAATATGATTTTATGATATGATATCTCTTTCAACCAGCCAGAGTCAAACAAACGATACGCCTTTCCTTCTTTGTATTCATTTGGGACGCGTTTGTGGAAGTCAACATCCTTCCCTGGGTGATCACTTATCAAAAACAATGCTATATCACTCAGGTATATCGGCGGCCAAGAAGTCATGTTCTCACTTTCCTTCACCCAAATATCCTTCAGTGTCAAAGGATCTGGAACTGAGGTCTCGTTTCGCATTATGAGTAATTTTGCTTTCTCTTTTTCGATAGTAGCAATTCGTTCCAGAGCTGTTGGCTTGATGGCAATGCCCATTTCTGCCGCGGCAAATACGCGGGCTACAAGTTCAGCTTTGGGTCCTGAAATCTTCAAGTCCCGCTTGCCACAGAATTCTTTCAGTTGCTCAGGTTTCCATGTCT
The DNA here is from genome assembly GCA_038088405.1 of Porites divaricata. NCBI lineage: Eukaryota > Metazoa > Cnidaria > Anthozoa > Scleractinia > Poritidae > Porites > Porites divaricata. The sequence continues at coordinate 8,582,061 of JBBMOI010000015.1, read as the reverse complement.
GGATAACCTCGAAAGGCAGCTCTTCACGACTCATATCAAACCTACACAATAACAATATAAATAAAAAGTTAAAACATATTTAACTACTGGAGCTTCACTTCGGCTCCGACTTCTGTCCATTTATTTAGTTACGAGATAAAAACAAAACAGAACAGAAATACGACTCCTTACCTCTTTTGACCTTGTCACTGGAGTTTCTGTAAGTGAGTCTCATTTCGATTCGATTGTGAATGCAAAGGTAATAAATCGAGCGAAACTACTTCAAACAAGCAGAGATGGCGAACAAACAAGGATTTGATGCCCACTTATCTCAGCCCAACTGTATTTTCTATATTCCGGCGCGTGTAATTCGGCTTAAAAGGAGGATTTCTTTTCGTGAAAGGTCACTGAAACCAAGCCAGTACAAGCCACACGATGTAATCCAATATGGCGAAGCTGCAAGTCGATGCCCACTTTTCTGAGCCCACCTACCCACAATGCTGTGCGATCCAACAGGAAGTCCAGAACTCCTGATGCATGTATAGAAGCCGTGTATTCTGCTGCAGTGTAGGTCATGTTTAAAGTGGAAATAGTGGTTAATTAAACTTTATTTTGGTTTAAATCTTTTCAGACCAGTATAGTTTTTACTTTTCTTTGTCTCAAATCAAAATAACCATGATCACAGACAAAGGAAGACCAAAATTAAACTGGAATGAAAAAATTGAAACCACAACCCTCAGCTGCAGGCCTAGGGACCACAACATATCACTTAGTAAATATAGCCCTCCCCCCCCCCCCACCCCCCCTCACCCCCCACCGCCACCTAAAGCATGTGAGCAAGCTAAAAATATCAATTGAAAATAGAAAATACAAGCAAGTACATTGTAGGTTACTGTACACATTTCGGGACACTGTGTCTCTTGTCAACTGTCCTTATGTAAACCTTTGTTCCTTTTTGAGGCTAATGATGTGATATTAGGTTTATTTACTTTAGTACCAAATATCATTTGGTATTAATGTGACGTGGGTCTGATGATAGATCATGAGCCCCTAACTATATCACACATCCATATAACACAACCATTTTCAATTTTCCAACCCTCCCCAAATTGGTGTCTGGCATCTTGCCTCCTGCTTTACCAAATTTGTTGCACATTTCTAAGAAATAAGGAAAAATTTCAGCAACTAGATTTGAGTGGCTTTGCAATCTCTCTAACATTGCAGAACACTCTACTTCCTTACATATATCCTTGTAGTCACTTTGTTAGTGTACCAGAATTGCAACTGGTGAAAAAACTGTACAATGCATATTACACCTCTTACATGCTATTTACATGTGCAGGGATTTTAACCATTTTTTTGGCATTTATAACACTCCCAGAATGAATCATTGACAAAAATATTGTCTGGGATGTTTTCACAGCAGCGACTTATCGAGAGATTGGAAAGTATAAAAAAACTTATAAATATTTGGTCTTCAAGAGGTCTTTCTATCTATGGAAAAGTAACAATTATCAAGTCTTTAATCATACCAAAATTTGTTTACATTTCCTCGCTTCTGCGGGTCCCCAAGGAAATCCTTAAAGAGTTAAATCAAATGATATTTAAATTTTTGTGGAAAGGACCGATAAAGTGACAAGACTTTCCACAATTAATGAATTTGAAAACGGTGGTTTAAAAATGATCGATCTGGAAAGTATGATTAAATCCTTACGACTAGCCTGGCCGAAAAGGATCTTCCAGTGCAACAATGGTGCTTGGAGAAACTTTTTACGGTTTTCGTTGGAACCTTTTGGGGGCCTCTTTTTATTTCATTGTAATTATGACTTTAAAGAGATAAGTATTTCCTCTAAATTCTATTCAGAGTTACTTCAATGGTGGTCTGAGTTTCGTAGTGTTTTCGATAGCAGAAGGGAATGTCAATATATTTTGTGGAATAACAAAGAGATACGTGTTGATAATAAACCTGTTTTCTATAAAAAACGTTTTGAACAAAATGTCATTTTCGTAAATGATCTTTTGTTTGAATTAGACACCGCAAATTCTTTTACTATTGTTTCGAAAAAAATTAGCAAGAGATTAACTACCTAATTTGGGCAGGGCTTCGTCACTCTGTTCCAAAACATTTAAAGAATAGCAATTATCTTCGCTCAGAAATAAGCTTAATATTGACAATTGATAACAAAGAATTTGATATATTAGAAAAGAAATCTAAAGATTACTACATGCTTATTAAAAGAATAATTACCCAGTGTCCAAAAAACTCCAAATACTTGTGTCAAGATTTCAATCTAACCCAAGACCAGCTGAAAAAAGTATTCCTTCTTCCACACGAGGCAGCGTTTGAACCTTATCTAAAAGCTTTTCAATACAAAGTCCTTAATTGAATTTTATTTACCAATAAAAAGTTATGCAAAATAGGTTATATTCAAGATGATAAATGTTCACTATGCAAAACGGATTCGGAATCCCTTTACCACATCTTTTTCGAATGCAGACACACCAAGCAGTTTTGGAAGGAATTTCAATACTATTATTACACATTGACAAGAGAATTCGTGTGTCTGACCTTACAAGACGTTATTACAGGAATACTATATACAAATTGCCCTTTACTGAATTATTTGATACTGATCGCTAAACTATACTTACGGGGTTGTAGAAGAAATCAGACTCTTCCAGTCATAACTGCCTTTTCATCCAAGGTTAAAATTAAGTATGAAACAGAAAAGTACATATGTGTTAAAACTAATAACATGGGCAAATTTAATTGCTGGTTTTCAGTGTCACGCAATTCAAAATAGATCAAAATAAATATCAAAACCGTTCAAAAGATAAAGTCCAGAATCTGGGAAATCAAAGGAGGTACATATACAAAGACCCTCGCCAAGATTCAGGTCAGAGGAATATTTCGTATACAAGATATCCGAAGAAATGTTTTACCCAAACTTATAGAGATTTGTATGGAGACGCCATGCTGGTGCTCACCTGGATGAGCTCCAACATGGCGGACGGAAACCAACAGAAACATCTGTTAACGAGTTTTGCTACAAAAGCGTGAATTTATTCTTCGAGAAACTCATAAACATTAAATTAATACTTTTTCTAATACATGAACTGTTTAGATAGCAAAATTTCCTGAAATAAGTCATTTTTTTAACCAACATGACAGCTGTCTTGGCCGTCATGTAAATGCCGCGTCACGCAAAAGCTTAAAAATTCAAGCGTACTCTATCACAAAACCAAGAACCCTTTTGAAGCAAAACTTTGTATGAAAATTAGTTTTCAGCTGCTCTAATGCATCGTGAAAGCAAAATCTCGATAGGATCGATAGTTTTTTAGTTTGAATTTTAGTGACGTCATGTGAAAACCAACAATAAGAAGTGGGCTCTGCCTTTGGACTCTGCACCCTAGTGTTGTCTGTACTTAAAAAGTATTTTTTTTTCTTTTCCTTTTTTTTTTTTGTATAGTTACTTTACCGTTAAATTCATAGTGTAATGTAACGTAACATATTTGTAATTTATTGTAACGTTAGTATTGTAACGCTCTGGAGTATTTAATAAAACTTTGAATAAAAAAAAAAAATGACCTGGATTTCCGAAAAAGTCCCAGCGTTGTACGAAGACTTCCGACGATTTTCCGAAGTTTTCCGAACATTGTCGAAAATGTACGAAGATGTTTCGACAACCTTTGAGCACTTCATAAGTTATTTAGAATGTGACAATTTCAGCGTGCTGTAATACAGTTAGGACAAAAAGTCAACAGCTAGCCCCTTTTTGGAATGTTTTTGGCGAAATTGCTTTGAATTTTTGTTATCAATCGGATTTGTGAGTAAGGTGTGATGCGTAAGATCGCAAGCATGAGTCTCACGGTACGCCTGCGGACTAAAAAGGTTTTATCTGATTTAAGCTCACATATTTGTAGCAGAGCCTCCATTGCCACAGAAATTAGAAACCTAACAATGCGAGGAAATATGATGTCAGCGTACATCCACCAGTCCGTCGGTACAGACTCTCGAGGAGGTTGAGGGAAGACGCTACAAGGGAGAGGAAGGGAGGCCAAGACATGAACCTTACGTTTGTCGTAGCAAAGACTTAAAAAGAAAATCCGTGCACTGTACACGTAAACTGTTTTACGCCTAGGCGCCGATTTCGCTGTTGGCCAGTTGTAATTCAATCAAATTACACATATTTAAGCGGTCACTTCGCCATTCCCCTCGGGTAACCGCTTAATACAGATTCGACTGTGCGTCAAATTTCATCTAAAATTTTCGGGAAAATAATGCTCAAGCCCTTGAAATTTCGAAAAGACTCAAGTTTCCCTAAGATGACCGAACAGATACAAATTTTACAGCGCCACTTAGAATGCTTTTCCAGAGATCTAAAAGTACTCTGGATAGCCTAAAACGTATTTTCAGTGTATTTGGGAGGAAACCGTTGTTGGGTGCCCCTGGCAAACTTACGCAATGCGGGAAAGACGACAGCACAGGCGACAAGCGACAATTTCATCCGATTGCTTCGTGTCGTTTCAGCTGTCGTTTTCTCCTGTCAGCAACGACGTCAGAATCGACCAGCCGTTAATTCCGTCCAGTGACATCACTCACTACCCAAAAACCGGGTAGCAATTTTAATTGGTTGATTGTCTAAACATTCGCATAATTATGTATAATTGTGAGACATTTTAGCGAGGTTGTCGCTTGATATTCAGCGGCTCGCATCGCTTGCCAGTGCTTGCGTGGAATTCAAAATGCAAACATTTCAATAATCTTTATCGTAAACAGTAAAATTGCCCTTGTCTTCGAAACTGAATAGTAATAAAAAAAATTTATAAAAACCTTATCTTTTCTAACCCTCTTTAAAGTCTTCCTCCGGCTCGGATGGCCGACCAGTTGGCCACGTTTTTTTATTTTTCCCAGTTTTTCACGATTTAGATCTGCCGCCCTTTCAAAATAACCTCAGTTCTGCGTGTACTGACTTCCCGAAGTAGCCAATAGATAAAAATCGAAATCAATAAAAATCGTTAGCGATCAATTAATGGCGGCCATCTTGATTTTGAAAATCAAGATGGCCGCTATTAACGGTAAGACGCGCTCGATCTCAACTATCCCACGGAAAAATAGGGGACTGTGAACAGTCTATTTTTATCGATACCGATTTTTATTGATTGACTACCGGCCGGACAGTAGCCGATCGGCTCCTGTCACACACTAGCGTTCTGTCGTCCTCTTTTTCTTCGTGATCCTCTGCCTTCGCATCCTCGGAGACCCAGGGGCAGATAGTGGGGGTGAGAGAAAGTCTAAACGGGCGGGAAAATATAGCACGAAGAAAAATAAAGAACGGCGAGAAGAGCCCCCGGGGACAATGTCTTGCCTGACAAGTTCCAAACGGTCGCTGCCGTTCTGGCTTCTGATTGGTGCCAGAAAACTTTTGTGTTTTTCTGCCCAGTCAGAAGGCGGAACAACGGCGACCGTTTGGAACTTGTCTGGTAAGACATTGTCCCCAGGGGCTCTTCTCGCCGTTCTTTACTTTTCTTCCTGCCATATTTTCCCGCCCGTTTAGACTTTCCCTCCCCCAACCCCCACTATCTGCCTCTGGGTCTCCGGAGATGCTGCCTTCTTCTTAGGGGGTATTTACATGACACCGGGGCGACTTTCGCCCCGGAGCGAGTTCACTCCGGTTCCCTCTCATGGCTCTATTGTTGGTTTTCACGTGACGTCACTACAATTTAAACTAAAAAACTATCCATCCTAGCGAGATTTTACTTTCACGATGCATTAGAGGAGCTGAAAACTAATTGTCATACAAATTTTTGCTTCAAAAGGGTTCTTGGTTTTGTGATAGGATACGCTTGAATTTCTAAGCTTTTGCGTGACGCGGCATTTACATGAGGACCAAGAGAGCTGTCATGTAGGTTTAAAAATGACTTATTTCAGGTTTTGTGCCATCTAAACAGTTCATGTACTGGAAAAAGTATTATTTTAATGTTCATGAGTTTCTCGAAGAATAAATTCACGCTTTTGTAGCAAAACTCGGTAACAGATGTTTCTGTTAGTTTCCGTCCGCCATGTTGGAGCTCATCCAGGTGAGCACCAGCATGGCGGCTCCATACAAATCTCTATAAATTTGGGTAAAACATTTCTTCGGATATCTCGTATGCGAAATATTCCTCTGACCTGAATCTTGGGGAGGGTCTTTGCATATGTACCTCCTTTCATTTCCCAGATTCTGGACTTTATCTATTTAAAGGTTTTGATTTTTATTTTCATCTATTTTGAATGGCGTGACACTGAAAACCAACAATATTCGTTTACATGATACCACCACGAATTTCATGCTGGCGCGAGTCACCCCGGTTCTCGTACCGCGGCGAGAATTTCACTCCCGTACGAAATCTCGCAACGGTATCATGTAAACACGAAACGACCACAGGTTTCGGTGTGAAATCGGTCTGCCGGTAGACTGGAACGGGTAGCGCATGCGCAATGGTCGCGATTTTGAAACATACGTGCATTTTATCAACATGAAGGGTAAATAACGAGATGTGAAATTCCAGCTGCACGCGAGCAAAACCTCTGGTACCCAGGGTACTGAACTCCTTACTCTGCCGTCACAAATTTTGCGATTCTCACTCTGAAAAAACTGGCACTAGTTCCAAGAGGCAGTGCGAGCGCTAAAAAGGCAAGCGAGAAGACAACATGGCGGAATACAAGGGAGCCGCGAAAGAGGGAGCCAGGGCTATGGCCCTGATGAAAAAGAGAGAGAAAATGAAGGCTGATATTGAAGCTGCCAAAAACAAGATATCTGAGGTAAGATTCTGTTAGATTATTTTTGAGATCGTTTCATCAACTTTAATATTTACGGAAGCTTTCGTGATCACTTAGTGATCGCCAAGGTTGGAACGAACAATTATTCATTCGTTGCAACCTTAGCTAATTAATTTTTCTTACATTGTACTCGTTTCCCTTGAATTACTGAATTTTGTGTTTCATTCTAAAAGTTCCTCTTATTTTCGCGCTAGTTTCGCAATTAACCTACAAAAATAATGCCTTCTGGGATTTTAAAATTTCTTTTAGAAACACAAAATTGCCGACATCAGCAACAAGTTTTCGTCGCACTATGATGTGGTTGAACAACAGCTTAAATCAAGCACTATTGGTAAGCTTATGTTCTGTTAACAGCTGTGCATAAATATTTTGGTTTAATAGTTCTCCCATCAATTAAAATTGCCTTTGCTTTATTTTTGTTTTTGTTTTTGTGAATGATAATAAAAGTTTACTGTATAACCTTAAGTAATGGAAAGATTTCCTCACAGCCTCAAAAAATGCATGGCTTTCGTTACTTTTAGGGGACCATCACCCTAAAGAGGAAAACAAGTAAGTGTGTAAGCAAAATGACGAGTTTGAAACAACAGCAAAAAAAGAATATCGTATAATTATACTATTTCACACAACAGTTCGTGTGAATAAAGTCAGAACATGTTTGAATAATAAATGTATGGGGCTGTATGTGGAAATCTTATCCTACCAGATACCCAGCAATCTGAAATTCATGTCCAATTTTAATGAAATTATGTCTCATTTAATTCTCCTAAGAACATAACTTATTGTTTAGAAATCTCAAGTGATTTCAAACATTGCCTTGAGCTTGAAGTAGCTTTGGCATATAATGAAATCTCAATGTTTTCTTGTCGTGTTTTGACACCCTGAGTTAGCTCTCAAGGAATATCCACAAAAATTGTTATAAATCCTCCCCACAGCATTTGATGCTTGTTCAGAAATGCCAGACACTTCTAAATAATAATATATTGATATAGTATTGGATGGATTCTCGGGACTTGAGCAAATTTCTTAGAATCTGGATTCAAGGGCATGGTCTGCAGAATACTAGATGGCGAGAAGTAATAATAATAATAATATGCAATATTTATTGAGCACTAATTCCCAATGGTCCTGAGAAGTCAGAAATTCTCACCATTTTTTCATGAAAATCTTCCCTAGCATTAGCTGAGAGTACTCATATTGAAAACTCTTGGTAGATGCCAATAAAAGTTTTCCAGCAAAGAATGATGAATATTCTGTCTAGTGGGCATGTAGTTCTGAAAACCATGCCCTTGTTGCTTGTTACCTGCTAGGTAGCCTGCGATGATGTCCTCCCCATGTCTCTGCTATGTTTTTCAAGGGAGGGGAGAGATGGTATGATACATGTATATGTTGTAGTTCAATTTTGACCTCTGGTTTATTTTTTTCAAACCAGATCAATTTTTTTGAACCAGTTAGTTTTTTTTAAAACCAGTTTAATTTTTGTAAATCCGTTTTCAATCAACTGTCTGAAAAAGGGCCTCTAATTTTTGGGGTGTGGATAAAAAAACAGGGGCTTGGCTTTTTAGGGGGGGTCCTAAGAAAAAGAACTAGATGCAAGAAGAATAAACAAGTCAATTTCCGCAACACGCACTCATCCACCACCTCCGTCATAGTTTCTAACCCAACCGTACTACCCCTCAGTTTCTTACCAACCACCCCTGACATAGTAAACTTACCACTTACTTTTACTCAGTGACAACTTCTTTCTGTTTGTTAATTCATTCTGTACTCACCAGGATTTGAACCTCCAACCTCCAGATCTGTTGCCATCTGTTCTCACCATTAGGCCATGCTAGATTTCGTTGAATGGATTTCCATATTTGTTGTTATTATAATTTATTGGTCTCAGACTCCCTTCTGCTCGGCCAACTTTATTATTAAAATATTCCTACACCTACACACATGCGCATTTGAAGCAAATTTGGACTTACAATTTTGACAAGATGGCAGAAGCATGAACAGAAAAGAACTGCTGCATTTTGAAAGAAATTTTTCACCAGAAATTGGATGATTTAAAAGCCAAACAGACCAAAAATGAATCTCTTATAACGTTGTTTATGGACGACCACTTTTTCGAGAAAGCAAAGACATATTTGAAACACCAAGCAGAAAAGTGCCTCGGACTAGATTCAACAGAAGAAACCTGTTTACAAATGACCAAATGGGACATCAACACAATAACCTGAAAGAAGTGGTAGTATGAAAACGATTCGCTAGTAATGGAAGACAAAAAGAAAGTGGTACCCAAACGACAGCTTCATGAGATTTTAAGCCTTGCACACAGACGCATTAATCACCGAGGAAGACAGATTACAAGCAAATGGATAAACAACAATTACAGCGAAGTAAACAGTAAGGTCATAAGCCTGTTCGTTGCTTCGTGTCGTTTTCATGCTGAACAACAATCTATTACCAGTCGTGTCAAACAAGTGGAAAAACCTCTTCAGTCTCCGCGTTTTCTTTCTCTTCGGGAGATTGACTTAATGGATTTCTGAAACTGTCCATGTGACTGCAGAGAACCTCACACCTGGGCAATTAACATCATAGATCATCACACCAAATCTGTTTACGTTTCACCACTTATAAACAAAAGTGCTGATGAGGTACTGAGAGTCATCAAAACGTACTGTTACACATAATATGGTTTCCCAAAAACGATTCTCACTGACAATGGAAAGGAATTCAAGAACAAAAAAATTGAAACATTCTGCAACGAAAATGGGATCAAACAAGGGCATGGCTCTCCACGTACTCCTACAACGCAAGGTCTTGTGGAGAGAGCAAACAGATCATGGAAAGAAGACATGAGAGCGCTAATAGTTTCTACTAATAAAGAAACCAACAAATGGTGCCATTCTACCATGGAAGCTGCTTATGCAAGAAATATTGTCTACCACCGTGCTATCAAGCAGAGTCCTTATGAGGCAGTATATGGCATAAAGCCACACAGAGAGCAGCTTACCCCTTCATTGTTACTTGACCAGGAAACTGAAGTTGAAGCTCCAGTTACTACTAATGACTCGCGTGAAAGTAGCCAATCCATATGTGATGAACGGACAAAAAAAAGCAAATCTATCAGTGAAAATTAGGAAGATTACAACAACAGAATGATAAAACAAACACGTCAGAGTTCCAGAAGCAAATCTTTCAAAGTTGATGATATGGTCTCTATAAAGATTGATAAAGTTGATAAAAAACACCCATGCATCCAAATATGCTGATGGAAAAAATTACTGCTACAGAAAATGGTTATGCCAAAGTCGTCACTCAATTTGGAGTAATCCAAGGTTACATTGCAACATCCAGGTTACAACCTTGTACAGCAACTGGTGTGAAATTAAATTATGACAAAGAAATTTCATTTTCAAGTGCTTGTAAAGAGGCACACAATTCAAATTGAACATTGAAGCATGTTTATTATGAACAGTCACCATGACAATATTACTACTTATTTAACATAATTATATCGAGTGACTTCAGTTCCTTCCCATTTTTGTATTACTTCTGTTACTTAAGAGTGAACAATAAAATGGTATGTGTTGCAAAAACAAGAATGTTTCAGTATTTTTAAACCCCCCCAAAAATGAGTAGACTCATACAAACATTTCAAAGAAGAATTTTGCTATAATATCTTCCTCAAACCTGGAAATATAACCTGAACATCAGTAATATTCTGCAATCACAGCTTTAAGGAGAGGACAGTGACATATCAAGCATGAACCATCATCCTGAACAGCAATGGATAGCCACAACAAAGATAATCCCTGCATTTACCCCTTCCCTCTCTCATTCTGGTTTCAGAGTGAAAATAGTCCCTAAGCAACTTGCATTGGTGACAAAGCATAGAGTACAACCTGTAGTATTAACCTGTATTATCCCTAACCCTCACCCTAACCCTAATCAGTAAAATAAGTGCTTAACCCTAATCAGTAAACCTTACATGAAAGCTAATCATTTGAATTAACGCTCAATGGTAATAACTAAAATGAACACTTGCTAAAATGTGTGACACCTTAATATCACAAGCTACCTTATTTTACACAGAGTATAGATACAAATAAATGAGAATGAGTGGTGTGTTGAAAATTTTACACCAGTTTGAAAATTTTACACCAGTTTGAAAAATTTAAACCAGTTTAAAAAAAATCAAACCAAAGGTCAAAATTGAACTACAACATATATATCATACTTCAGCTTGAAGACTTTTCCCTTGCAACGACCTCAAAGATACAAAATTGGGCCCTTAGAGTTTGAATAAAGCTATTCATTTAGTAGGTGGTTATGTGAGACAGACATCTCTCTAATATTGCCATCTCATCATGGAGAGAGCGTATTTTTATAAATTTGACAAGGAGACAGGACAAATCGACCTTTGACCAGGTTGAAGTATGCCAAACTTGAGGCATCTTTGTGGGACGTGGTGCAATATGAGAAGCTTCAAACTTTGTTGGCTTAGCAACTTGATTTATTGTTGTTATTACTAGGTCTTGTTACCCTGGATGAAATGAAAGCCAAGCGTGAAGATTTAGTCAGGGAGCATGAAAAGCAGTTAGCTGCACAGCTGAAAACTGAAGAAGCAGAGGGGTTAACAAATGTTAATATATGTCATAGTTAGCACCACTCTTAAGACTGGTTTATTTGGTGGGCTATTGTCTACTGCATGGCATGATTGTGCTTTTTTCACTCTATTTAGATTTGCACCGAGTTATGAAAAATTAACATGGTAACAGTGTTTTCATGGTCTGTTCTTTGAGCAGTGGATCTGTCTTTCATATTTGGATTGTGCACTTTGTGAGCAAGGGCCTGGATAATTGAATTCTGAATTGAATTCTGAGTTGCTAATCTGTAGCAACATTTTGAGATATGGATCATAATAGAATATCAGCATGTTTGTTAATAATATGTGCTTTATTGTTTCAACTTAGCTTTGTCTTTCCCCCAAAAGATTCCCTTGATTGCACTGAAGGAAGATTTTAGTGTCAGTGAGTTGTTATAAACTCTGGCAAATTTTCCTAAATACTCTCTTTTCATTGAGGAATGTCCTTTTTACACCTAAACCTGTACAAAATACTTTCCAATCATCAGCTGACAACAAATCTAGCTTTTTTTAGATATTATTTCATATTTATCATTCATTTCTAAATGATAAGGGTTGTTCATCCGTGCCTCATTTCGTTTTTGTTTTTTTTTTTAAAGGGAAAGTAAGAAAAGGAAGCAGAAGAAATTGAAAGGAAAGACTTCATCTGCATTGTCATTTAACCTTGATGATGAGGAGGTTGATGAGGATTCTGAACCCGGTACAGTAACTGTAATCTTTTTCTCCTGGCTCTAGTTGTTCAAAAGGTGGATAGTGCTGTTCACTGGATAAATCTCTATCCACTGGATGGCGTAATTGGTTTTCCTGATACCTATCAACTGGATAGTGATTTATCCGGTGGATAGCGCTTATCCACCGGATAAATCTCTATCCACTGGATGGCGAACTTGGTTTTCGTGATACCTATCAACTGGATAGTTATTTATCCAGTGGATAGTGCTATCCACTGGATAAATCTCTATCCACTGGATAGCGTAATTGGTTTTCCTAATACTTGTCCACTGGATAGTGATCTATCCAGTGGATAGCGCTATCCAGCTTTTGAACAACTGGGGCCTGATTAAGTTAACTAACCCTTTATTTCTTTTCTTTGTACAGTTGACTCTTTTAAATCGATTAGATTAGATTAGGCAAATAATTTATTGTAAAAAGCATTGAGACTTCCATGTGTTGTAAAATGCATTTGTTGTTATTATTATTATTATTATTATTATTATTATTATTATTTATTCCAGAACATCTAGAAGTTTCAGTTTCAATTGTTACAGCTATATGTTTCATATAATTATATAGAAGTAGTGGGAAGACATTAAAATTATCAAATTTATTCTTTATCTTGTGTCATCATTTCCTTAATTAGGGACTTTAAGATAGGTTATTATGGTGGCCTGGGGCAGTTGTATACTGGCGGCCTGGAGCTATGACGGTAAAAATGCGCAAAGACTTGTAGCACGATACACATGTACATTAGCAGTTTCTCAAATATGTTTTCCTATATCTTTGCAAGCTAATGACGGATTTCGTTTAAACTTTCTACCTTACTTCAACAAGGATTGTAGTTAAGTGGTATGTTAAAAAAATATCATTTGGAAGAACCTAGGAACACAAAAATCTTAAAGATGAAAGAAAATATTTACAAAATCAGCGTGTAACGCGTAACAGCTAATTTGCATGAAGTAGTTAAAAAAAGTAAAATTTCAGCCTTAACACAATCTCATTATGAAAATTCGACAGAGCAGAAATATTAAATAGGAAATAACGACACCCTATGCAAAATTACAGTTCTCTGCATTTATTTTTAAGGTAACGAGAATTATAATTCTAGGGACGGTTGCCATTAAGTGCCTGTGTAACGCTCAAGGTCCAACAGCGCTCCATGCCTTAAAAATATAAGGCTAGCGACTTCCAAACACACCTAAAAAAGAAGATAATTCGTCTGAGTAAAGTTCATAACATTGTTTACCATTGAGTAAGAAAGGTTTTCAAAGATTACTCATGGCGATGAAGAAATAAAGAATTTTCATGATCGGAAACAAAACTGTTGTGTACTTTTGACGTGTGAAATTAAATATAACTTACCTAAAAGAAAACCTGTATCTCAGCCTCCAGTAAACAAAGGTCGCTGATACACAGCTGCAATACAGTTCATTTACTAGTCTTCAAATCCTGCTAAGTTTTTTTGTCTTCAGTAGGCTTAAAACGAAGAAATTCTACAAATGGTGAATCAGAAACATATTTCCAGTTGAACGCCATGTTTGTCTAAGCGTAACGATCGCATTACCACAACGCTTGCAGCAGAAAACTTCAAGCCATTTTCCAGCCGAAATCCACAAGAAACATCGAAGGAGTCCTGTGTAACCTCTCCTTAGTATCTGGGGGGTGTTTTCATAACAAATCAGGGGTAAAAAAGCGGGAAAACATGAAGTAAAAATAGAGTGAACGTCACGATTGCGTTACACAATAGTGTACGAGGATGGTCAAGCGTTAAATTCCGATTTATAAAGTGCCTTTGACTGTAAATGAAGAAATAATTAGTTTTTTGTAGTATACATGATTTAGAATTAGTTGTCAGTTAAATTTGTTGTATTTTAGCGACAATAATCATGTTAAGCAAGCCAAATAGTCAGATGCCATGCCCAAAAAGGATTCTGGGTAATTTCTAAAATAAGCTGTAGACAAGATCTATACCATGAAAATTTTCCAAATATGTTTGTTTGATGTTAATTACTTAATATCTAGCAAGTAATGATGGTTTGGGAATATTTTACACATTTTCATAAAAGTGCCCTATGTTACACTGGTGTACATATGTATCGTGCTACAAGTCAAAGATTTTCAATTTAAGATTCCGACAACAAAACAGAGGACGGTGAAGAATATGTCTTTTGATGAAGTGCGAAACTCACTAGTAATTTCTTTCGCAGAAGGCTCAATTACTGAAGAAGAGTTTCCAATTTTTAACTAAGAATGTGAATCAGGAGAATAAGAGTACAAATTAAAGCTAGACAGTTTCCAAAGCTGGTCAATATTTTTATCTGAACTTATCTCTCCTAAGCCTGACACCTTTTGCATTCAAGAAATCTTTTCTTGATACAAATACAGTTTTATGTTATAAAAATCAGCTACAATCGTCACTGTTACCTTTCTTTTTGGCAATTTTCCTCTGCCGTGGCAGTTGACTCTAGGCAGAAAACAAGAAGTCACCATGCAGCAGAGTTATGTCTTATTAATGAACTCAGTCATTTTCACTTATTTTTTTCAGTTCACCGATAGGTAAATCAGTATAAACACAACCCATTGGGTACTCAGTTTTAGAAGACAAGTGAAAATAAGTACGCATGAACTCTTACCAGTTTCACCGTTGTCTTCACCACGAGAAACCCTGCGAAAACATACCATCCCAAAAGGACGAGGGTACAATGTCACGCATATTTTGCATGACGTAACATCTATCCAACCATTGCAGGCGACTGTAGTGACCTATCTTAAAGTCCCTATTCTTGTGACTACTCTTTCTTGGCTTAAAAAGTTACTATAGACCTCAACTTGCCCCACAGTAAGTCATGTAGGAGTAGTGGCAGAGATGCCAACCTCTGGAGACCTAAAATTGGGAGACTGTCTTTTTTTACTCCCCCCCCCGGAATTTCAACGACCCCCCCCCCCCCCCGAGAAATTGACCCAGCCCGCAATGGGAATGACTTAGGACATTATATGATGTCTTACATGATGTACATACTATCAAAATTCGAATGCTAGAAATAATCTTTGTCAATGACAAGAATGCCCCTGAAACCGTACTGCGAATAAGAAAACTTCAAGTTTTGAGCTAAAAATGGGCTAAATCTCAAGCTAAGACTGTTTTATTTTTTACTAAGTATTCAATATTTATAGTGAACGTAAAAAGCGGGAGATTAATTTTATGTACCAAAGCGAGAGAGCGGGAGACGAGGCAAAAAAGCGCAAGTCTCCCGCCAAAAGCGGGAGAGTTGGCATCTATGCAGTGGTGTACCTGGTAACAACAAAATGGATCATTTCCTTATGTATTACTTGTAAAACAAACCATGTATTAGTTCTTTTGCATATATCACCCCTAACTTGACCAAGAATGAATGCTTCTTTTATTCAAGCGTTAACAGTTTTGTTGCTTATATCCACATACAGATTCTCGAAATTGAATTCCATACATTTCCTTCTAGAATAAGTTGCACAAATTGGACAAAAGATCAAATCATTTTCCTCTGGCTGATCATTTTAGTAATTCTCATAATCTTTGAGTTTCTGCCTTCATGATAATGTATGGATTATTATTAGGAGAAAATTGATGTTGGTCATTCTTGGGACTTAAAAAAAGGGTTAACAGTGTTTTCAAAATGCTTCTGTCCTTATGTAATGGTGATAATGGTAGTGGTGATGATAACATGAATGTTTTTTTTTCTGGCAGTTGTCCCTTTAAAGAAGAAGAAGCCAGGAAAAAATCCAGATGTAGATACATCATTTTTGCCAGACAGAGAAAGAGAGGTAATGATGATGAGCGAGAGTGTGAAATACCGTAAAATTCTGAAAATAAGCCCCGAGGGTTAAATTTTTCAAAGGCCTTTTTGGAGGGGCTTATTTTTAGAGGAGCTTATGTTCAGAGGGGCTTATCTATGAAAGGAAATTTGTGTTTCAAAATCGATTGGGCTAGCCTTATAGTTGGAAGGAAATTTTTCTGTTTTTGCTTTGTTTTACTTTGTATTTGAGGGCAATTTCCAAGTACAAGCCCGTGGGTTATATTTGGAAGGGTGATTTAACAGGGGTTTTTTGCGTTACGAGTTTGGGGGGCTCATATTTGGAGGGGCTCATTTTCGAAATTTTATGGTATTAATTTTACAGTGCGACTACTATAGCTGCGAATTACGGGAAAATAACAAAGAAACAAAGAAAGTTGGTTGTGGGCCAATGAACAGCTCGTAAAAAAAAACAACAATAAGTTACTTGGAGCACAAAATTTAAATACTCATAGCAAAGGTTTTTTAAGAAAACAAAAGTTTCACCAGACAATATTTTTCCATGCAAAACTTTACATATATTTGTTTGACACAAGCTGTTATTTTGTCATCTACCAGCACTGTCTTCGCTACCATTGCCTCACTTTGCACCAACATCATGACCTCAAGTTTCCGTCTTATTAGCCCAACAAACCTCTCAGAAAAGATGGGTTTTTTTCAGCAGGTTCAAAAGGTCACGTCTGTAAGTTGTAATTGGTTTATTTCGGCTTCGTTGTAATTATGATTGACAACTAACTTTCTTGGAATTAATTGTTATTTTCCTGTAATCTGATTGGTCAACTTTATCTAGGTGGCCCATGCTTTAGAAGTCACATTGTTTAGAAGGGTGTGTTT
The DNA here is from genome assembly GCA_038088405.1 of Porites divaricata. Lineage (NCBI taxonomy): Eukaryota > Metazoa > Cnidaria > Anthozoa > Scleractinia > Poritidae > Porites > Porites divaricata. Next base: position 8,565,245 of record JBBMOI010000015.1, on the reverse strand, counting down.
TCTTTTAATTTCTGAAAAGCATACACATAAAAGAAATAGTCTCTAGGTTAAGCATTGGAAACATAAGCATCCGGATGATATTTTTACTTTTGAGATTATAGTTTTAATGTAAAAGATGGGTGCTCTTGCAATTTTGCCAAAATAAATCCTAAAAATAATGATAAATGGTGTATAAGGGCTTTGACAAGCATAACCCTGTGGCCACACTGCAAATTTAACTCTGCTTACATTTCGATACATTGAAGTGGCTGTCCTGTGCCCATGTACAACTCTGTCTTACATATAGGTATTAATCTTACCTACACATGTAATTGTGCCTTGGCCATCCTGTACTCTATTTTGCATTGAGATAGTCTTCCTGTGCACATGTTAAACTCTATCTATCATTGGTGGGTATTCTGTATTCTGTAGCTCACAACTGTGTAATTCTACTGACACAAAAGTGCTCTTCCTATGCCCATGTAAAACTCTTCCTCACGGGGAAGTGGCTATCTTGTGGCTTGGGGAGAAGAGGCTGTCTGATATGGTAAAATTTCAAAACAAATGACTACACAGTTGATGGATTTTATGGTTCTTTTTGAGATAGGAGATGGAAAGAAAAGAACGAGAACATATACGGCAAGAATGGGTTGAGAAGCAGGAGAAAATTAAAAGTAAGCACTGTTACATAGTTATGTCACCCAGATATCATCAAAATTGTCTGACCTTCTTAAATTGGCAGAATATTCTGATACCCATACATTGTATTTTTTAAGTTTTGCAGGTCGCAATAAACGTTAATTATTTCAATTAATCAATCACATACAATTTGTTGCGTTTTTATAGATGAAGATGTTGAAATCACATACAGTTATTGGGATGGATCAGGGCACAGAAGAACACTAAAGGTAAAAAAAGATATCACTGATTAGTAACTCTGAATTATGTTGAAGTAGTTCACATTTTTATTTTGTTACTCAATAGAACCTAGAGCACTATCAAGAGCAAATCATGTAGTCTGCGAGCAAGTTCTCCATTTGCGGAATAGTGAACAGCACAGGCCCAGGGGGAGTACTGCTGGGAATTCTTGGTGGGGGTGTGCCGATCGGTTCTCCAAATCCTGACCCTATTTCAGGCCAAAAAAATGTAATTTTCCACACCCGTTATCACACCAGACCTCTAAAATCTATACCCCTTTTCAGACCTGGCCTTTAGGCAGAAATTATGTTATCATTACTTAGATTAGAGCGCAAACTAAAAAAAAATATTCAACTTCATTTCGAATTCGCATATTTCTCTTTCTTTTTTTATTCATTTGGAATTGAAACGATAAATGCGTTCATACGCTCCCGCAGTTCCCTCGAAAACCACACCCCGATTCCAGACCAAAATGGGCAGAGTGTATCAGACCCGTTTTCAGACCAAAACGGCGCAAAAACCCTACCCGATGGTGCGCCACATACCTATATAGCTTATATAAGTGAGTATCCCCTCCCCCGGGAGAGCAGAGAAAAAGATAACCTTGTGTGACAACCTTGACAATTTAATTATGTTTGGAAACATTTTCTGCCAAAGTACACCTTCCTTCAAACTGATCTGTTTGTAAAAGACCAAAAAATTCGACCAGGAATCAGGTAGACGAAGAACCACTTTGTGCATGTGCTACCTCCAAACATTATTTATTTATTCTTTTATTTTATTTAAACATAGTAATGCACCTATCAATGTTAAGCCCCAGGGTGGGGGGGGGGGGGGGGGGGGGGGCGGGCTGCCCACGGGAAATTGACTGAGCGTGCCTTCCCCAGGGTCGGGAATTTGACATGACCGCCATCTTGGAAGACCGAGAGAAACTGGAAATGAGTGACCTGCCATCTTGGTAATACCCAGAAGTCACCAGAGGTAAATGACCTCTGCTTTTCTTGAAAGTAACAAGACAACATGAGCGAAAGAATGGTGAGGAAATCTGTTTTATTTTTCGGTATATATGAACCATCACTTCTTTCATTGTATGATCGAATGTTTATAAATAGAAGAGTCTTCGTTCCTTCTGTTTCTGTTTCTATGTGAGGTTGTAAAAGACATATCCTTTCCAACCTGTCAATTATTAAGTCCTAACTCTGTTAGAAAAAGTTACCCCAGAGGCGGGAAATTGACATTTAGTAGGTGCCTGGGGGTGGGGAATTTGACTCTGGCTGCCATTAGAATGTCAAATTCCCCTGGGTCTGCTCGCCCCCCCCCCCCCCCCCCCCCCACCCTGGGGCTTAACATTGATAGGTGCATAATGTTAAACAAATGTACAAGTAATCATCAAGTCACGTTTGTCACACACAAACATTTTGCCGTCCTCTTCTTCCGTGAAAACGTACTGCTAACGAGGTTTCATTTGAATGGTCACACTATAGGATTTCATCCACAGTTTCACAAAATTTAGAATAAAACAAGACTCTGTGCCAAACGGTTGAATGTACAAAATAACTGATTTTCATTTCAAGCGAATATCATGAACATCATAGAATGAAGATGTTAGAAAATATTTCTGCTGTTTCTTATCGTCAGATGAAAAAGGGCAGTAAAATTTCACAGTTTCTTCAAAAATGCATTGAGCAGCTTAGGAAAGACTTCACTGAATTCAGGTAAGCACTTTTGTCCGAACTTACGCTCTTTTCGGCAGTTATAAAGATGACAACTTTCTTAGTACGCTTTTTTTCCTCGTGTAGAGCTATCACTACGGAAAACTTGATGTATGTAAAAGAAGATCTTATAATTCCCCAAGTAAGTAATTATCCTTTAAAAAAAATAAAAAAACTGAACTAGATGTACCTAAGAAAAAACAATATTATTAAATTATTTGATGAGTCTTTTGCGGCACCCGAAGAAATCAAGGTCAAGGTCGAGGCTGATAACACTCACCGAGACGATGATTATTCCGGATATCACAAAAATTGAATCTAATAATTGTTTTGTTATACATTGTTTTGAAGAAAATAGGGACAAACACAACATCGCATCATTGTACTTGGAAATGATGCATTGCGCGCGCAACCTACAGAATAGTCTGTAGGTTGCGCCGTTTTCCAAAATTAACTGTACGCTCTTAGCCAGTGAAAATACAGATAGTGAGTACAATGTCCTCATTCTATTTTGTAGAAACCGTACGTAATAATTGTTACATATTTAGTCGCTCAATTGTAAAGATTAAATTGGTAAAAAAGAATCAAGTCAAGTTAATTTTCGTTCGTTTTTTCTTATTTTGCAGCATTACACTTTTTATGACTTCATTATCAACAAGGCTCGTGGCAAAAGTGGACCGCTCTTCAGTTTTGATGTTCATGAGGATGTCAGAATGATAAGCGATGCTTCCGTGGAAAAAGATGAGGTCGGTAAAACTGCTGTTACACCCAAAAGCGCAATGATTATTTAGTTTGGTCAGTTGAACCAGTCAAAGCTCGAATAGTCTCCTTTCCGGAAATAATAGCCGGTTGCTTTCGTAAAAATGGCAGTCTGCGCCATGTTCTTGTGAAAGCGTAAACATCGGAAGCACGGTGCGTCGTTTTTGTTTTCGTCGCAATGGACCAAATTCGATATATTAAAATTCATACAGTGGAACCCCGTTAATACGGTCACCAATAGGCCAAAAAAACTTTGGCCGTTTTAACGGGGTGGCCGTATTAACGAGGGTTTTTTTTTACAAGAAAATGTATGGCTGTTTTTTGCCTGGCGGCCAAAAAAAGTGGCCGTGATAACGAGGTGACCGTATCACCGAGGTGGCCGTAAGGAAGGCGGCGTTTTACTGTACTTGGCTGCGAGGCTTGGGGAAATAAAACAAAAGAAATCATCTTGAGGCTCTAAAATGAATAGTACATTTTCTTTTGTTTAATTCCCCAAGCCTTGGAGCCAAGTATGAATTTTAATATACATGTACATGCTGGCTGTAGGCTCCGTGTTTCTGGAGAAAACCTGTCCCAGGCGAGCCAACTTTTCCTACATTTCCTTACAAAACTTGGCGAACAGTTTACATGAGAAACAAAAAGTTGTGTCGGTTAGAAGAATGACCCACTTAGCCGGGTCGCCCTCGTAGACGGGCCGTGCTTTCTCGCTACTGACTCGGGCAAAGGGGTCAACTTTATTTTCCGGCATATAAACGCTCGTCAACGCTGACTCGTGTGAGAGGGTGACACTCTTTCTTGGGGCAACTTTTTTCCATATAACAGGGGGTTCATTAAGCATCGGAGATCGGAGAATTCTCCGTTTATTACGCTGAATTCTCTGGCTAACATTCGGTAGCCTACATGTGTATGACTATTTCTTATTCAGACGTGGAGCCTCTTTCGAAATATTCTCCTGTAACGTTTCATCTTTCTCCTGCTACTAGAATTCTTAATGAAAGCCTTGTATAAAGAGGGCCTTAGTTCCGTGCCTAGTGCTTGTTTTGTTGCAATCCAAGTCTTCATGATTAGACCAAATACTAACACTGTGCGAATCGACGTCATTCTGTGCGAAAAGGCTTCGGGCGAATCGATTTTTGGGCGGATCGACCTGATACCACACCAACTTGGCGTCTTCATACTAAGCACAAGCCTTTCAATAACGTTGTTTGAGTACCTCACGTGTGAAATACCGCAGAGGCCAGACTCTTTGTGAGATAATTTACGCATCTCTCCTCTATCATCTGGCATAATTCTTGACTATTCATGCGGTCTGAAAATGAAAATCAGCCGTTAAATCCTCTATGAGCTCATCTTTCTGTGAAATGAAATTACTCCCACGAGTCTCCTAAAGGAAACCGGTAGTTTCGATACAAGTCATTTCAAGACGAACTCAAGCAGTGAAATTGCGTAAAAATTTCGTTCACTTCAAATATACTGTGCGCGTGAACAAGAAAAACATTTTCGGTGAATATTCTTCGTTCTTTAAGCCAAGTACGTGGAACTATTTACAACTCGACGGACTAAACTTGTATCGAAACGACATGTATCGAAATGACTTTGTATCGAAAAGACCGGTGACCTTCCTGAAGCTCAGTGGTAGTGGTAGACTAGTAACCAGAAGGTCATAGGTTCGACTCCTGTTGGGAGTACTTGCAATTTTTCTTCCGAGTCGCCTGTGTCACTGACTGAAAAAAAACATCTTTCTAATAAAAAAATTGTGTTATCGCTAATCTGTTCACTGTTCTTCTTGCAGTCACATGCCGGGAAGGTGGTTCTGCGTTCTTGGTACGAGAGGAATAAACATATTTTCCCCGCTAGCCGGTGGGAGCCTTATGATC